>MU832074.1:0-88462 GCA_029204225.1 Diphasiastrum complanatum | reverse complement strand
TTTTCCTTGTAAGCTTACCATGAGTTATGAGTCAAGGGAAATGGAAATATCTTCATAAGTAGGATCTTTTGGTTTCAATAAGATCATGAATGATGTGTTCATTCATAAAGATGAAATTGTAAGTTTTCAATCTTAAAGGCAAGTTGTAAACTTCTTATGAGAATAAGTGAAGCATCCAAAGTGGACACTTATATCCATAGCAAGTAGTTAGCCTTATTGAGGTGGGAAATGCCTTGTGATTTCAATATTAGAAAAATCATGCCAAGTTGTGGTGATTTTTGGACTTATGTTTCTAGCATAATGTAATTTTGATAATCACAGGAAGTGCATATTGTGTGGTCATAATTGTTGTGATCATTTTGAGACATGGAGGTCTTGGATTTCCATCAAGGAGGAGCACCAAGAAGTTGATCTTGAGGAGTCATCTCGAGGTTCAAGTGTGCCAAGGATTGAGGAGGAGAGTCCTTCTCAAGGTTCAAGTATGTCAAGGATTGAGGAGGAGAGAGTCAAGTTGTGATTCCAAAAAGAATCTCAAGAAACAGGGTTGAGTCCATGTGGCTCACATTTCAAGGGAAAGATGAGCATACCTCATGTGGTATACATCTCATACTTACTTCTCCTATGTCATTTGATAAATCAATTTGCTTTAGTGAGATCATTGCATCTCAAAATTGGAGTAAAGCCATACTAGTTGAGTATGAAGTCTCTCTTGAGAACATAGATGATGTTCTTAAAAGGTTGAAATTGATTTTAAATCAATTAGAAAGCAAATGGTTATTTCATCAAATGTATGCTCTTGAGTCATGTAAGAGCAAAAGTGATTTGTTCACTCATAGTTTGAAAATTTGTATTGAGGCAAATTGTAAACTCTTTATGAGAGTAAGTGAATCATATTCTAAAGAAACTTATCTCCATAATGAAGTATTTAGCCTCATTAGATATGAGATTAGCATGGTAAACAAGCATGAAGATATGATGCAAACACTTTGTTATTATAGCATGCATAGTCTTGCCAATTTGGATAAGTCTAATTCTTTAGATCATGGTAACATGATGTTAGATCTTTGTGATCCTAATAAGTCAAGAAGAAATCTTTATTTTCTCATGGAGGAGCATGCACATGAACAAGGAGCAAGCCTCAAAGTCAAGCATCTACATGAAATTTGGAAGGAATCAATTTCGAAGATGCTAGGATGGTGCAAAGCTCTCAAGTTCATCAAAGATGTCAACATCAAAGAAGCACTATCATAGATATGGTGATTTCAGATCAACATCAAGCTCATCGGCTGATCTTCACACCTTTTGAACCAGCAAAGACCAATTCAGCCCCATGGAGTCAAGTTCAAGGTCATCATGTTTTCCATCAAGCTAAACTTACCAAGCTAGATTTTTGAGGAGGAGTGTGAAAAATGCAAAAATAAGCTTGGTAGAGGCCAAAAATCTTGTATATAGATAAACACACATGTGTGGAGCCTGTTCCCACGTGTGAAAATTATGTACTTGTCATGTACCATAATCATATAGGTTGTACATTTGATTTAATTCAAGTTCTAGTGGCTAAAAAGGCCAAAAACTAGTTTTCTAGACATATGACACATGGCATCAATCTATTGATTGCATGAGCCACATCCTTTGGTTAGGTGTCATATCACATGTGTAGAGGACAGCTCACATGTGTGGAATAAGCTAAAGTAGGCAAATTTTGACTTCTAGAAAATTTCCAAGTAGATCTCCATACAGAAGGAAAATGGACCAAAAGTGCTCAAAATAGAAGGTTCTGTCCAAGTGTCAGTTTTGCATGATGAATCATCATATGACAAAGCACCTTCACACATGTGGGATCAAAGAGATGATCAATACCATGAGCTCCCACTTATTGTATATATAGAGCCACATTTGGCCATAATCAATGTGAGACACCAATCTTGGTTTTGAAAGCAATTTTGAGTGATTCTCTCCATTTGTCTACATTTGTTTTGATTGTTTTGAGGTTGGATTCCATACTCAGACAGTGTTCACACGTGTGAAAACAGAAAGTACACTTACCTTCAATTAATGATTGTTCTTATTAGGATTTTGTGTCTAGAATTGATCTAGATTGATCTTAATCTGAAGTAGATTGATAGATGAAGTAATCTGACAACCAATCCCTCTTGAGGATCAGATTAGGATCCACTCTTGGTCCTTTTTGTACTTTTTCCACACAAATATCTACTACAAGTTGAATCCAACCTACTAGTGATGTTTTCACACATGTGAGCAGTCCTTGGCACGTGAATCTTTATGTAGCCAAGCTAATGAGAAGAGTGTAGGAGAATATAATGTCTCTGAATACATGAGGATTGTGAAAATGTGTGGCATAAAACAAGGTGTATGTTGCAACATGTCCTTGTCCGATTGCACAAATGTAAAAGTGAGGACAAGTTGCTCTTTTGTCTTTAAGAATGTTGAATTGTTACTTGTTTTACATGCTTATGTGGTAATGACATTGATAACACAAGATGTTCTAATGGGCGAAATTTAATAGTTACAAAAAAAGCTCGCTATAGAAAGCTTGCCAAAAGATCACACCCTTACGTTCAATTTTCGTTATAGTGACAAGAAATTTTGTTTGGAATTTGTTGACAATATCTTTTTTGGATAGTGTTGGTGCCTGGTGAACAAGGTCTTCAATACAGTTTGTCATATCACATGTCCATTTCAATGAACAAGTTCGACGATTTCGTATTTTGTTTTAGTATTTTAATACAATTAAACATGTTTGTTGTACTATGTTGTGCTTCAGAAAATATGTGTTGAAATTTTGTGGCATTTTGTTTTCGAGTACAGGTGGAATGAGTTTTAAGTAACATCCATCATTGTAGGTGTCCAACTTATATTGTTGTTTTCATAGAGATTAGAATCCTGTGTAAATTTAAGGTTTGTTGGAGTAGTCATGTTTTTTGGTTTCATAAAAAAAGATTTTGCATGTGGTTGTAAATGTTATCCAAAATTTGGAAACCTGCAAAAACATAGGAAGGCATGTTAGTAGGATGACTTAGCACAAATGTGAATAAGAAAAACAATGAAATCATGAATAGAAGACATTATTTATGAAGATGCAAATACGAGATTGTGAATTTTTGTGAATTATGTATATTATTCTTGTATTGATTTATTTTTTTATTTTGTTACATACGTGCATTAGTCTAGATACAAAACGAAATGGAATCATGAATAGAAGACATTATTTATGAAGATGCAAATACAAGATTGTGAATTTTTATGAATTATGTATGTTATTCTTGTATTTATTAATTTTTATTATTGATGTATACTTCTAGATACAAAACTTTCTCGTTAATGGTTACAAAGAAGGTTCGTGTAAATAAGAAGTTGACAATTTATTGGTGCTCAATATTATATATGTATATAAATTTGTTTTAATTCTATATACAAGCAAACATAATGGACAATGGCCTTGTTTTTGTAATATGTGCTAAAATGCACTTTATTGAAGTTTTTATATTCCATTTCATGGCTCTTATTGAGATTTATTTTTCCGAAACATCGTATTTCCCTCTAATAAGATGACATTGTGAGAAATTGTCAACTAGTTTGAGATTTATCATGTTTATTTGGCAATTTTGAGACCAATATGCATTTTTATCATAGAGATAGACTTTATAAAGTTAATAAGGCCTAAGACTAGTGGATTTACTATTTTTGGCAAGTTAGGTAAGTTGATAAGGTCAAATTTGGACCTACTCTAATTGGTTAGTAGAGATGCATTGAATCTAGTCATGTTAGATCTAGATTTTGGAAGAGATATAGAAACTTTCATAAGTTGATAAGCTTTAGTAAGAGCATCCAAATAAGGCAAGAAGTTGTTATAAATAGACATACAAGTGTGGGAGAAATTCATCTCCCTCCTCCTCTCATTCATTCTTATGGAATATATCTCTTTGGGTTCTACATCCATTTTTTGCATTGATATAGTGATTTTTTGTGTATAGAATGCTATTTTTCTTATATGTATGAGTTCCCACGTGTTGTAGTACGAAAATTGTACGGAAAGGAATAATAAATTATCATACATAAGTGATTTTGACAAGTTCTTGTTGAGTTTACATCTTCTATGTGTAGTAGACGCTTGATTTCTACAAATTTTGTAATGATGCTAGATGTGCTCTCTTAGTAAGCCAAAGATCAAAGGGCATAATTAGGTCTTTGTGATTTGATTTTCTTCACAAGGTATCAAAGCTTTGTTGTTGGAGGAGCAGCCTATTCTAGTGAGTGATTTGGAGGTGTCACCAATTCTAGAGCATGCTAGAGTGATTCCTAGTCAATATCAAGCATTTTCAAGTGTAGAATGAGGATTTTTGTGATCCAAAGTTCAATTTAGGTCAAAATACTTGTAGTAGGCTGTTTTTCTTCCATACTTGTATTGTGGTGATTTTTAGTGCATAAGAAAGGGAAAACATGATTCTTCAAAATTCTATATCAAGTTTATAGCTTTGCATATAGAATGTGAATAAATCAACTTTGTGTACTTTTGTGGAAACCCTAAAATTGATTGGATATCTTGTGTTTGAAATTGTTGGACTTTTCAAGAGCGGGTTTCCATGTTAGAAAGTGCAAAAGTTCATAATATTGTAAGTTGATCATGTGTTGATCAAGTGTCATCAATTCTATGTGTTGGATTTGCTAGTTTTGTGCAAGAAAGAGATTTGAGAGGTTCCATATCTTTGTGATTTCTTCTTGAATTCATTTGTTGACTTTCAAGAGAGTGCTAAGTGAATTGGAACAGGTTGAAAGAGAAAATCAAACATGGCTAAAAATGGAGGCTTCATGTTGGAGAGTGTGAAGAAAATCACATCACTAAGATCCTCACGCAATCTGAATTGAACGAGTACAGCTTCACCCAGTCTAATTTGTCTGATTTGTAGGAGCAACACTTGAATACAACCATCATAAATTAGCTATTTCAGAAACCTGTCCGTTTTGGCTAAGGAAGCATAAAATAAAAACGCAAAACTCTCATCGTTGCAGCACAAAGACACAATAATCCTCCAAAACCAGCTGATCACGTCTGTCCCACCCACCCACGACTGCATGCAGTGATAGCAAACAACCTCAAAATAGCAAGAAACATGACGACCAAATAGGGAAACTCGAAATTGGAGACCGCACACAACAAATCAGAAGCCATGTGTCAATCTTTCAATATTCACGCAGCCCCCAAGAATATACATAAATATTTGAAAAAGAGAAAAAAACAGAAAAAATAATTGATAGAAAAAAACCACAAAATAGCCAATATATTTACAATTGCCACGTGTCAATCTCAAAAAAAACCGAAAACAAAAAAAAAACATTTATTTATGTCATTTGCATTAAAAATCAAAACACAAGCACGACAATGTTTGCATGATTGCTAAGTCCTCCTTGGTCCGAGAACTCCAAAAACCGATATGTGAAAAAGTTCTTTGGTCTCTATTAAGTGACAAGCTCTTAACTTGCCGATTTTCCCTTATAAAACCCAAGATTTATGACATAAAAAAATCCTGTACAATTTTTGCCATGCCGGATTTTGAGAAAAGACGTCGATCCCATTCTTGGACTATGCCATCTTTCCGGAACAATGCTCCTTGGAGGGCCAACAAACAAGTGCCTATGATGCATAAGGACTTTGAATATTCTAAAAATTAAAAGGTTTTTTTAAATTTTTTTTTTTTTAGGTTATTACGTGGGGGAAGGCCCCTTCCATATACCTTTGCCCTCAAGAGGAGAAGGGCATACCTCATTTCGCTACTCCATTGTTAAATTAATCCTTATCACAAAAATCTAACGATCCAATAGATTCTGAGCGGAGGATTGTTTGATGACCTCGTTCTTCATGATTTATTGATGCTTGCTGGCGTTGCTATGGAGGATGGCGATCAGATGCGGCAAATTGGGGATGTTCAAGTCGCCCTACGCACTCTGGATGGCCAGAGTTTGGCGGTGGGAGTGCAGCCCGACCACTCCTTGGATCATCTCAAAACAAAGTTACAGCAATTGCATTGGCCTGTGTCTGATGCTTCGTTTTCATCTCGCTCCTTCTCTTCATCTTCCTTGTCTGCTGTTCATCTCCACATTTATCACAGAGTAAGACGACTAGTCTTGCATTTGGTTTGGTATGCTGTGTTTGCGTTCTAGCCCTTGTGCTAGTGGGAAAAACAATTGCATGCCATTTCGATGTAGACGGAAGAGAGTGCCTCGTTTGACATAAATTTCTGCCTTTTGGAAGTAGATTGTTTATCAGATTTTCAAGTAGGCATTGACAATTTGTGTATAGGGAAATTGTCTTTTGTTGACATTTGCTGGGGATAAGGTTCATTTGAGAAGTTAGGGCAAGACGTAAGTCGAAATTTACCAAATTCACCATAAATGTCTTTGGAAAGACCATTCTCTTAGGTAAAGTGGATTCATAAATTTATCAAAAAAAATTTATCAAAATTTTGACGAGCAGGAAATTTTTTTTATGAGCGTATATATTTTTCGTAACGGACTTTTATGGCTTATGGCTTACCGGGCAGGTAGATTCTATGGAGAGAACTTTTCCACTGAGGAATAACATATGAGGGGATCCTTTACTGATATGTCTGCCAGTTAACTGCATACCATCTGATGATTCACTGCAGGGGAGGAAACTTGCAGCAGGAACCAAAATCAAGGATTTAAGCATGAAAGAGACGGAGTTTTTGGTCTGCATTCCATATGCCAAGAAGAAATCAACCAATCTGCCATTGCTTAATGACTCACGAAGCTACCTTGCAGAAGAGGGGGCAGGCTCGCTGTCAGAAATGAAAGATTACCGAGATCATTGCTTGCAAATAAGGTCACTGGCAGGGGACATTCCTCAAATTAGAGGGAAAGTCTCACATACAGGTGCAGAAGTTGGTTTTCCTGATACTCCATCACACGATGCTGCATTGACACATATTAGGTTGAAAAGAAGGCTATCTAAAGATTGTAACACATCACTACACAGTCAAAATGCTCAAATTGGAGAGGCTGGTGTGCCCGCTACTCCATCATCACTTGAGTTACAAACAGCTTTAAGGCAATGTGGAAAAAATGGTATCAAAGGTACCTTTCAAAAGGTTATGGAGCTGGAACATGAAGTGGAATTCATCGAGGACGAGAACCAGCACTCCACATTGAGCAGTGGTATAGAAAGTAAACGTAAGTATGACAGCTGGAATCGGACTAAAAGACAAAGGGCCAATCTGTTTTCAGAGTTACCTCCAGTGCTTGAAAGATTGAACAAGGTTTTTGCTAGTCTGAATACAATATATGGGTTCCTTCAAAAGCAGCACATGCAAGCCACATGGCATAATGTGAAACATGCACTGCAAGATCTGTGTGCGGAAGGGGAACCTGTCAGCGTGAAGGATATCGAGAATCTGGCAACCCTTTGCCCCAAGGTATATGAAATTCCACATATGCTTTCTGCAGTTTCTTGGTGAAAGGAACCTTCCTTTAAAGAGAAGCTTAGCTATTTTGCAGAGTAATGCACAACAGGTTATCTAGAAATAAGCATACAGGATTCTATGCCTTTGTCTAAGAAACTGACAGTAAATTGTAAGCGTACATTTACCCATTGCTTAGATTCATGATTAAGGAAACAAAACATTTTTTTTAAGGCACTGCTCATGTATACATTTGAATATTTTCTAATGTGCTTTCATGTAGACCATGTTGATACGAATTGTGAATATTTGAGCTCTTTCAGCTGACTTTTTTAGCAAAAAAGAATTGATGAAATCTCAATTTTTTTTCCCAATAGCTTCATGCAACTCACTCCGAACACAAATGGAATTTGAGATAGGCTCAGTAGAGAGCTAAGATGATCTAATATTACTACCTAAGCACTCCAGGCAAGAAGCCTTGACATTAGCACGCAATCGAGCGGACCAAAGAGAGCCAAAAAAAAATTGATTTTTCGGAAGTTTCAAGCACAGAACAACTTCTATAGTCTAAAATTGATGGGTATAGCTGATGTGAAGCTTCTGTGAGAGATTTCAACTAGTTTAGTCATATTTTGGTAAATTGTTAATAAGAGGCCAAAACTCATTTTAGACTTAGAGATAAACTTTTTGAAGTTATATTAGTTTAAAATACATTCAATAAACACTTTTTGAAAGTGTGGGAAAGTTGGTAGTCGAGTTTGAGAGAGATTCAAATTTGAACTTTGGGTACATTGAATCTAGACCCAAAAATAGTAGGGTTTACATTTTGGAGGGAAAGCCAAGTGGTCAAATAGGGTTTGGACACTCTATAAAAGGATGTAACTCGTGGAGAAACAAATCTTATCTCTTCTCTCTCTCATTTCATCATTATACATGGTTCTTTTCTACTACTCATTGGTGCACTATCTTGGTGTTATCTTGCAATCTTGTGTGTAGAATGCTCATTTATTGCTATTTTCGGTTTCACACGTGTGAAATACAGTAGGGTACTGTAATTGTATGGAAAACAAACATGTTTTATGTTTTGGTTCATGTTTGATCAGTATCTCTTAGAGTTTGCATCTCATTTTGTATGTGGATGCTGATTTTTTTACATTGGCAGGATTGTTGGTTTGCTCCTTATTGTAACCAAAGATTTGGGACATGGATTGGATCTTGAATGATCTGAAATCCTTCACATGGTATCAAAGCTCTTGTGTTTCAGGTTATGAAAGGATCAGCCATCTTTAGCAAGGATTTGGAGGAGTTACCAATGCTAGAGCATGCTAGATTGATTTCTACTCAAAAATCAGCATTTTTGCATGTGTAGAAGAATTGATCTTTTGTAGGTCAACACTCAATATAGGGTTATATACTTGATCAATTCCGATTTCACACTTGGTTTACTGGAATTAGATGACTTTTGGTGCATTAGAAAGGTCTCATTGGAGGCTGCAAGAAGATATATTAAGTTTCTAGAAATTGCATGTAGAATTTGAGATATTCAATTTTTTGTGATTTTGTCAAAACCCTAATTTTGATTGGATCTCTAGTTTGTGAGGTTACTGAACTTCATTTGAGTGTGTTTCAATCTTAGGAAGTGGCAAGAATCATTGGATTGAGGATAGATCATAGGTTGATCAAGATTTCACTATTCTATGTGTTGATTTTCTAGTTAGAAGTGCTAAAAGAGATTTGAGAGGTTCCATATCTTTGTGATATCTTCTTGAGTTCATTGGTTGACATTCAAGAGAGTGCTTTGTGCATTGGAACAGGTTTAAAGAAGAAGATCAGGTCACTTCAACATGGCTACAAGTGGAGGCTTTATGTTGGAGAGCAATGATAGGCTTACCTCAATCAACTATTCTACTTGGAAGGTGAGGATGGAGTCCTTATTGGAGATGAATGAGTTGATGGAGATTGTTGCGGGTGTGGAGGAGAGGCCTCAAGCACCTCAAGATCAAGTGAGGTATGACAAGAGAGCAAAGAAAGCTCTACACATGATTAAGATGAATGTTACCAATGAACCTCTCAAGGAAGTTGGTAAGTCCACATCATCTTTGGAGGCTTGGGAAACTTTGAAGAAGCTTTATGAATCCAAGTCTACATCAAGAGTGCTTACTCTTAGGAGGCAAATCTTTCAAAGTTTGCAAAAGAAGGAAGAGAGTACTCATGCTTTTGTTTTGAGGGTTAAAGCATTCAATGATGAGTTAGCATGTATTGATGAAAGCATTAAGGAGGTAGAACTTGTTCAAGTTATACTTAATGGCTTGTTGGATGATCATGCTAATCTTGTTCAAAGTTTTGCTATTCAAAAGACTTTGCCAAGTATTGTGGATTTGCAAGAGATCTTGGTGAATGAGGAGTATAGGCTTCAATCAAGAGGAGGTGGATCTACATCGACATCTCATTATGAAGAGGATGCTATGTTCATCAAAGACAAGTTCAAGGGCAAAGGCAAAGGCAAGTGGTCTAAAGGGCAAGATCAAGATGAGACTTCTTCTTTTGGCAAAAAGAAAGATAAGTCTTGCTAATGAATGTTTGAAGAAGCAAAGAGATGAAGGTAGCAAGCAAATCAACTTTATTACTAATGATGAGGATCTAGGTGGTGGTGATTCTCTTTTGATGTGTTCTTCAAGTCTAATATCAAGTGAAGGTGACAAAGATTCATGGTGGATTGATAGTGGAGCTAGTTCACACATGACTAGTCACAAGGAGTTCTTTACTTCTTTGGTCACTTATGATGAAGCCAAGAAAGCAATTCACATGGCCAATGGTGGTGAGTGTGTGATTGAAGGTATTGGTTCAATTCCTATTTGTCTCTCTACTAATAGGAAAGCAAGACTTGATGGTATTCTTTACATTTCTTCACTTTCAAAGAATTTGCTAAGTGTTGGTCAAATGATAGAGAAAGGATACATGGTAAAGTTTGGTGGTGATGCTTGTTTTATTACAAAGGAAGAAATCTTGGTTGCTAGGGGCAATAGACAAGGTAGACTTTTCAAGCTTGATGCTTTTGTTATGGCTAACAAAAAGGATGGAATGGAAAAGGAGATTGGTCTCAACTTTCCAAAGTTACCTTTTAGCATCAATAAGATTGGTGGATCTTATGCAAAGTCTAAAAAGCTTTCTTATGCTAGATCTAGATCAAGATCTAATATGCTTTTTGGAGATGTTCATCTTTGTGCTAACTTGGCTAGTCTTGAGGATAATGATGGTGTTTCAATGGTTCTTCATGGCAAGTTCAAGCATGCAAAAGGTAAGGAAAGAGCTAACTTCATCAATGGAGGTGAAGGTTCTTCCTTGGAAAAGATTGTTGCTAATGATTTCTTTGATCATATGGAAAAAGATGTTGCTAGGTGCATGCATGAAGGAGGTGGTTCTTCTACATTTTTTTGTTATGATTCCAAGAAAGTCATTTTTCCAGCAAGTAGGATCACATGTCTTCATAAAGAGAGTAGATCAAATGGTTCTATCAAGAGACTTGGCGAGGGAGATAGTCACAAGTCAAGGAGAAGAGAAGTATGTGAAGAGTTCAAAGGAGGATGTACTTTGAATGATGTCATTGTGAATGATAATGAGGAAGAATCATTATTATGTGAGTCATTACCTAAAACATTGAGTAGAAGTTCTTGTTTGAAAAAAGAGAGTACTTCAATCATCCTTATGTTGAAGGTACTAATCATTTTTTTCATGGCTTCTAATGTCTTTGAGGTTTCTACTTCTTATGATGCAATCATTAAGAGGGAGTCTTATGAAGGAAAGAGCAATGGAAGATTGGTTCTTGGGAAGATCCAATGCATGGATCTCACATCTCTTCATCAACTCAAAGGATTCAATGATTGTGAATTGATCACTCATGATCGAGATGACAAAAGGTTGGTTGGAGAAGACTACATGGAGCAAATCGAGAGGCAATTTTTTCAAGGCAAGGGAGATCTCATTGGTGAGCTTATTGAGGTTTGTTATGGACTCAAGAGGGCTGGATTTATTAGGTTTGATACTCATCTTCACCTACTCTACTTCATGTTGGATGGAAAGTTTGGAAGCTATCTTTTGCTTTATGATGGTGACATTGGTGACATTGTTTTCACTAACCTTTGTGGAAGTTCGAGATCAAGCATTGATGAGATCTTGTTGGATCTAGATCATATGTTTGAGAGGGAGTATTTCCAGAGGTTCAGGTATGAAGATATTCATATCTTTGATATCTTTGATGATCAAGAGAAAGGTAAGCAAGTGGAAGCGACTCATTTTGCTTTACTCACATGTTTTGGAGAATTTTCTTGTGTAGATGATGCTATGCAAGTGGATATTGGTTCTCATGGTTTTCATACTGGAAAAGCAAGTAATGGATCTGGAAAACAAAGTTTGTTCAATGACTTTGATGGTCAAGAGGAAGATCAAGAGGTTGGTCTCAAAGGGCTTCAACAACACAAAAGGAAAGGTGGCAATTTGGAGCTAGTCAAGAGCATCAAAGGAAGGTTATTTGGCAAATATGTTGTGGATCTATTTTTACAGGTTATTGAAGACTCAAGTAAGGTCAAAGGAGCAGCAAGGAAGTGTTGTTCAAGTTTACTTTACTTGTTCTATCTCATGTTTGAGCTATTTCATGTGGATGTGTGCAAATTGTCAAGATATGGACAAACTAGCTACATTGTCTTGCAACACATTGATAAGAAATGGAAGTGCTAGAGTGAAGATAAGAGATTTAGATATCAACACACCAATGGAATTTTTGAAAACGATAATGATGTTAGTGTCTCTTCAATGTGGCTCACCATGCATATTTTTTTGCTCTAATTCTAAAATCCGCTTCGAACGGTCTGTTTGAAACGGACTTTTCGAAACAGAGTTTCATTGAATAAAATTCGTTTCAGTGAAAACATTGATGGCCTAACTCAAGCAAGTTCACTTGTGTCAGCCACATAGTGACAGTCATAGTGTTGTGGATTATCTCATTGGGTCGCTATCTCTTCTCCCTCTCATCTCAAACTTCACAATTTCTCCCACCACCTTATCTGACCACTTATTTTTCTTCTTTCACTTGAGTACCATCACTCATCATTCATCCCCATTTCCATCCCATCCTCCTATCACTCAGGCACCCAGATACACATTTAACCCTCTCTATGAGTCGTTATATCAAGAGTCGCTCTGACATGTCCCACATGACAGACCACTAGACATACACGCCAACTTCCTTGCCACTACCCTTCATACGATGGCCTCATTTGCCTTCCAATCCAAGCACTCTACACCTTCATCCATATCACACCATGATTCTTTGCAACTATTCATTAGGAGAACTCTAAACCTTCACCCATATCACACCATCCTTTGCGAGATCAAGCAAAGATTGCTTATGCTTCACTACACTTCGAGGGGCCAGCTTATGTTTGGTGGAAGAAAGTTGAGGCTGATCCACATGTTCAACCAACGATATACAATTGGTTGCAATTCAAGCAGTTGTGTACTAAGGTTTTTTTGAATCCATTTCGAGAGAAAATGTTCTTTCAACGTTGGTGTTCAGTCCAGCAAACGGGCTCAGTCCAAGATTATAATCATGAATTTTGGCAATTGACACTTAACGTCAAATTGGACGAAAGTGCACATTTACATCGATATCTCCATGGGTTACAGCCTCAAATTGGTGTTGATGTGGAAGCAGCTACATGTACAAGTTTGGATTCAGCAATATTAGCAGTATTCTCCTTCCAAGTGCATTAAAACATATCTATATATATGGTGATAATACTTGATTTTTCATCTTAAAAAATTTCCATGTGTACGCCTTCAGTTCACTATTGATTCGTGAGATACTCCCACACATCCTATATTGTGAACCAGTGTTATGGAAATCTTATCCATATTGGTTTCTAGTCCATATTGTTACGCTTTGTTTTATATATCCTTGTCCATATCCCTAACTAACTAAGGTCTGATCTAGTGTTTCCACCCGATTCAGAATCAACCTTTTCAAAATCGGATGAATTGGCATGAATCGTGGTTTTGAACCGGGTCCCTTCCAAAAGAATCGCGAATAAGATGTTGTCATAAGCATACACATAACCAAGATTCTTGTTACATGCTGGAAAATTCTCCTCTAAAAGTTGTTGTCTCATGTTTACTTGATTGCATTGATACTTTGATGAGAAAATTGTTGTATTTGATGATAAAAGGCAGAAAGGAGGTGTTCCATTATGAAACTTGAATTTGTTCATATAAACGTTCGAGACATTTGTGCTTTGAATTTTTTGTGTCACATTTTGAAATGTATTTCATTTCGGGACATGCTTCTATGCTAGAGTTTGACAACACTCTTATGTGGATATGATGGCACATGAACCATTGCAACCATGAAAAGTCTCTTGGAGAAGCTTCAAGCACAAAAAAAGTCAAAACTAGACGACTGATTAATAGCTTGCAAAATAAGCTCGACCTAAGCTATTTAAAAGTTTCTTCAAACTTACTATGACTTAACAAAAAATTCCTATTTAACTGTGTCCATTCATCTCTTAAAGCCCACCATTGCAATGTATAATTTGGGGGTCTCTTGGCCATGGCCCGTTTTTTGAGTTGTATCTCAAGAATTACTACCAAATCTAGTGAAATTGTTATTCATGAAAAGCACATGACTTAGCCACATAGAACTTTTTTGGAGCAGTGTTCAACATGACATTCGTTTCAGCTTATAGTTTTTTATATGTCACATTGAGGGCCATGGCATTTATTTTACTTTTATGATCTTCTATATGCCCCATTTAAGGCTGATATTTTTAAAGTAGAGGAGAGCAAAGGACATTTGTAGTTACTACATTATCAAGACCTAAAACTCTTGATGGTGGATTCATCTAGAACTAGTAGTGACTCATCAAGTTCTTTTGGTTTGGTCCTTGGTTCTATGCTTTTGTTTATAGCTCCATAAATCAAGTTCAAGTCTTTTCGGTGCCTCTGAACTTGTGGATTGAGCCCCTTCTAGAAACTTGCAGACTTTGGATGAGGTTGGGATTTATTAACCTTGATCTTAGGAGTAGCTTCTTGGAAGGCTTGTCAAGGGCCTTCAAATAGTATAAATGTGGTGACTTATAGGAGATATAGTATTTTTTGGTTTGCTTTCATAATTCCTTCTTAGAGGGCTTTGCAATAGTCCTTTCTAAGAGGTTTTATACTTCTTCTGGGTGCGGATGCTGTTTATACAATGTACATGAAGATTTCTAATCATTGTTTGCTGCCAACTTTGTTGCATGTGAGGCTTTGTTTGTAAGTGCCCTTGTAACTTTTGTGTATCTCTATTTACATATACATATATGTTTTGAACTAATCTGCACATATTGAATAGTAAAAGATGAAACATAGCAATCCCTAAACTGTGAGGGAACCTTCCAAGGAGTCGTTATGGATCATAGATAGAATTCCGAATCCTCATTTACAGTCCTTATTCAAACTCGATCCCCGAATGCAGGCATCAGTAAAGTCTTGGCTCAGAATCACACATGTTCTCATAATGTACGTGGTGATATAAGCACGTATGGTCATAACAACACATAATAACCTAACAGTTTATGTAATTGCTCATAGTAGTCCCCTACAAACAAAAGCATTGTTTTCAATGTGGCAGCAAATAGAACTACATCTGAAAGACTCCTAAGACTTCATCAAGGTAACCAGTCTACCAATTGACCCAATAATATTGGAGGAATATGGAAATATCACCATAAAGATCTCAAGCTATCCCAAGGGGCAGCTGCATCCCAAGCTAGTTGTATCAACCAGGAATGCCAAATAGTAGCAGCTTGTATACATGGATCCGGCGTGTACAGAGATCCCAAGTATCTAGATTCTACAAGGACCATTAATAGTCATTGGTTGTCACCATTAAGAGTTGATCTCTGTAAGGACCAAGAATGCTTATCATCATGAATAAGAGTTTTCTCAATTGCATCTTGAGCTAATTGGATAGACCAAGAATGCCATTTAACAGGAAGATATACTGGCTGGGAAAATTTGGAACATATAGTGGCTAGAATAATGAGCTCAATAACTCCACTATAGAAAAGATCATAGTAATTGAGAACATAAATAACATGAGTACTTTGGCTGGAAGTGTTCTAAGAGTTGTGTCAATCGCATCTAGTTGGAAAGACCAAGAATGCCATTTAACAAGAAGATAAAATGGCTTGGAAAATTCAGAACATAGAGCGGCTAGAATAGTGAGCTCAATAACTACACTATATAATAGATCATACTGAGAACATGTCCAGGCATGGCATTATACCTCAATTAGATTATTGTTGTTTATGCCATGTAAACTCATAGTTGCACAGGCGATTCAAACTCGGCACAGTAAAGTGGCTCTTGTGTGACTGTTACCGCTTCTACATTCAGCCATTCTACAAGAACACCCTTAGTTTGTCGTTGCAAACGAAGGAACTCTCCAAAGGAGATATCGATTTTGCTTGAGAGGATGTTTGCAAATAACTCCGTACTAGGACTTTCGGACTCAACCATTCCAAAAAGGGCCTCTTCCTTGCCTAAACAAGTTTCTTAATCATAATTAATTCAGTGCTAATCAATCCTACGTGGCACCTTTACCTTGGGTTACCACATAGGGTGAGTAAGAGTTAAGGGGTATATGCAGGTCTCATTTTCATAGGTTTTCGTAGGTTTTTGCATAGATTATAATAGGTAATTAATAGGTATGTTACAAATTACAACTAGGATAGGGTTAGAAGCGCGAATCGCATCTTGGTCCGAATCGCGATTCGCGAATCGCTGGCCCAAAAAACCAGCGATTCGCTGGTTTTCCAACTAGATGTTTTTTTTTGATTTTACGATTTCAGTAGTTTTGGGTTTTAGGGCTTGGGACAGTTAGGGTCTAGGGTCAAATTTCGAGCAGTTGGGAAGTCCAATTCGTTTTTTTTTTGGCAAAAAATATATGCAATATGGGTATCAGTAGAAAGAGAAAAAAAAGTCCAATTCCAGGCAATTAGTTGAGATGCCATTCACACAAAATGGATGGTGTTTGTTTTTTTTTTTGCCAAAGTTATGCCCCAACTGGGATCAACATTCTATACACCTGATGGAAACTCCAATTTATTTTGTATCTTTTATGTGCATGTTTGGAGAAGAAGAAGAAGGGATAGTAAGTCTAGGTCTTTCAACAGTAAAGGTTTGGCAGCATTTGTAGCAATGCACATGGACATATCACTGAGACAATAATTGTATGCAAAAACCTGTTCAGCTCTCCAAAAAGTGATATTGACTACTGTTCAATCTCCAACTGGCTTTTTCTCACTTCTGCCCTTATCCTCTCTCTGTGACATCTGATTCCCTTTCTAGCTCTGATTGACGTTGCATCTCCCTTTGCTGATCTTCAACTCTTTTTCTCAAGCTCTCTCTCCAGGTTTCTCTCCATGCATGATGCCTCACTTTGCATTATTCTCTTTCCTCTTTCCTCAAGCTGAATACATGGGTGATAAATCTCTCTATTTACATCCCTACTGATGGGCTGCTCCTTTCTTGGCGCACATCCTTCCAACCTACAGATGTCTTCATCTTGCCTTCCCCACTTGCAGAGACTAACTTGTTTCCAGCAAAGCAATCAGCTTGACAGCTCCCTGTATGGGCTTCATTTCCTTGAGGGATGCCAGATACCTGGTTCCCATTCAGAAGTTTTGTTATCCCCAATATGCAAGAGCTGATTTATTAGCAACAAAATTGCTGCCCTGTTTGAAAGAAACCTCCAACTTGTCTAATTTCTGATGGTGCAAGGCTCGGAGAACTTAAGGTGCGAGATGACAAACCAACTTCCTTCATGACTATCATTGACCTAGCAAAAGAGCTCCCTTGTTCTTGGTCAGTAGTTTTGGGACCTGCAATTTTCATCCCCAGTCAGCTCAACTTCAAGTCTTGTACACTGATGATCAAGATCGCCTAACAAAATATCTGGGTTGCAAATAGAGTAGTTATTTATTTATGATAGGATAAATTGTCCTTTGCTTCTGAAGTTGATAGTCTTATTTAGGGATTCAAAATTATGTGTACTTTTTGACTGCTTTTTTTGTGATGATGTGAACACAATCAAAAATTAATAATGTTTAGCATTTAAATATCTGTGGATGCCAACAAGGTATATTATGAATGTTTGCGAATGATTTGGAGAGAGCACTTATTTAGTGACGAGCCTTTATAGATTGCATACATGGCTGTCTGCAGCTTCGAAGATATGAAATTTGAGATCTTGTATCTTGATTGAAATTATGCTTGTCAAAGATCCAATGCTGAAGGCTCATATTTGATAGATAATAGATTGTTGATAAAGATTTTTTTCTAGAACAATTGTGGTCTTGTCATCCGGACTATTGGCTTCAACAAGTGTAATTCAAGTCACGAGGCTCTTACTAGCACTCAGCTATCTCCGATTCATGAGCACTGATCAGGTTTTCTGATAAGGATTCAAACACTAGTGATTATGAATAGTATCCATTCAAGCCCTGTTGCAGCTGACTAGGACCTTGATATTAATCCAATTGTTTTTTAGGTTGTGCTTACAAGCAGTATGGTTGGTGAAGGAGATAATGCTTCATTTCACATAAATCTAGTTGATCCATCCAAAAATAATCGACAAAATGAGCGACAGCATCAAGTTGCTCTTTTACCTGACGATGCACAACAGAGTATAGGTCCGTCAGATTTTTTGCCAAATTCAGGTATTCGTTGTTGTTGGTGGTTCATCACAAACTTTGCTGCTTAATGTGCTAAACCCATGTGTGTTGACTTCAAGAATTAAATTTCTGGTGCTGCAACTTGTAAATCCTGGGTCTGTTATAGTGTTAAAGTAAATTTTTGCACCTTTTACATTTTTCATGGCTTGCGGATTGTTCCTCGGCAGGCAGAAAGCTGGTATCTGACAAAGCAATAAGGAATGCTGTTGAAAGGCGACAGTTTGCTTTTGAGGATCAAATTAGGGAACTGGTTAGAGTTTTACAGGTGACACATGTTAAAAAGTATGTAGTTTCAATATATGAAATATTTGTGAAACTATTCTATGAGCTGCATCATAGGTATGAACTTTGTGGTGCCAAAACATGTCAAACAACAAAGTTCAGAAGCTCCACAAAGGAGGAGGCTTGCATGTGACTTTCTGATCATGTGCATGAATTAAGATGGTTCTACTTTGATTTGTTCTGGTCTTTTCTCTCTATAGAAGGGAAACGTATTCTACATGGTGATATCAGCAAGAAAGCAGCAGATCACTTTGTTGTAATGTCTATGTGTATATGACTACGTAGTGTTTGTATAGCTGCTGAGTTTGCTAACTTGTATGGAAAAAGGCAAGTTATGCAAACAGAAAATCTGAGCTGAAGGAAGTGGTTCTAGAGGAATTGTTGTCAACTGCAAAGATGCTGCTGCAAGGGAGTCAGGTGCAAGATAAAAAGTTAGCTTTGCCGAGACCCCCACGCCATCATAAGAAATTGACTCGATGCATGGTCTGGTGTTAACTTTCTTTTTGTTTAGTCTTGTAACTCTGTAAGAATAATATTCTGCTCATGCTAGTTAGGTGATAAAACTCAAATGTGCTTTCTGAGTCTGGTGCAAGATAAAAAGTTAGCTTTGTCAGAACCACCGCGCCATTATAAGAATTTGACTTGATGCACGAGTAGCTGTTAACTTTGTTTTTGTTTAGTCTTTTAACTGTATCTGGCAATGTTTGCTCAATACGTCGTAGATCCATATTATGCTTTCAGTAACTTGCCTGCTAGGCTTTCAAATTTATTGTTTTATCTCGATTGCCAACTTCGTGTTCACTAGCTATATTGAGATTAATCGTCCAAATTTGATTTTCTTTGAAAAGCAATTATTTATCTTCATGCATAATGAATTCTAATCAGTCCATTTATGCTTATGGTGGCTGTGTCTTCTATGCAGGAGGTGAATGACTTATCAGCAATGGAAATGGTTGATCATCTTAAAAAAAAACTGGGTTGTCTTAATCAGGTGACAAAAGACAGGCTCCCTCGCCACACATTTTGTAGTATAATGCTCTCTGAAATAAGCTTACATCTCCATGCTTTTTATCGCTTGAGAAAATTTCCGTGTCTGCAGATTGTACATTGCCAAGACCTTCAATCTCGGGAACCATTATATGGGCAGCTTGTCTGTGACTTGTTGAGTGCTACCAAGGATGCGCTTAAGAAGATTGGTATAACTCAATTGTACAGACATCAGGTTGGAGCTGTAGTTTGCTGATATTCAGTGAGATCCAAGATTTTACTCTAACTTTAAGGCCTCTTAGTTCATAGGGACTCGATGGGAGGACAAACTGTGGATACTTATAGAGCATTCACGTGTTTTAGGTCTTTCCAATGGATACAATGAATGTAATCTGTTCTTTTTGATCATAATGCAGACGGAAGCAATCAATGCGGCAATATCAAGGATTAATGTAATTGTGGCCACATCAACTGCTAGCGGCAAGTCAATCTGCTATAATGTTCCTGTTTTGGAGCAGCTATTAAGAAGTCCAGTGTCATGTGCATTGTATCTATTCCCAACTAAGGCAAGCATTCTGAGCATAAACTTGATTGAGCAACAAGCTTCTTTCTATGAATCTTGTTGCCAATCAGATGATTAGAGTTATCATAAATTACAAAAATACATTTCACAGTTATGTTTCGCCATGCTTTTAATTGTGGCCTTTGTGCATTACATAGATAAAAAAGGTGCATGATTTTGTTCCTTTTAGCTTATACAATCAACCAGGAGGAATGAATGATCTATATCTTTTGATGTCATGAAGGCACTAGCTCAAGATCAACTACGTTCCCTTGAGGAATTTACAAAAGGCATCACAACACAGCTTGTGATGGGTGTCTATGATGGCGACACCATGCAAAAGCAGCGGCATTTATTGCGTGATCATGCAAGGCTTGTAAGTTCTATGAGCTCATTATATCATCTTTGGAGAAGTGGGTGATGGAAGCTGAGCATTTGTATTGTTGCTGAAAGATACTAACACTAGTGTGAACATTTCTTCATGCATGTAATCTGCAACTACTCCAGGTTGTTGATGGCAAGAGTAGGGTATTGTAGAATGACGGATGGAGCTTGTTTCTTGAAACTTTGGTGGCTATATAGAATGGTTGTCAAAACTGCATCTATTTCTCTTTCGTTCAACTTTTACACAAGTTGTTTTTGAGTTTTTTTGAAATCAGGCCATCGTATGAGTTAACACCTCAAACATTCAGGACTTATTGGCATAGTGAGCATATCCCAAACTTGCAATCTGGATATAATCAATCTAACAGAATTTGGAGTTCACCTCTTACCTATGTTGACTGTTTATGGTAGTGTAACATTCTTGATGGCATTCCAAATCTATATCTTGAGCATTTTTTTTTGAATGCAGCTCAGCCAAACTTAGAAACAAAAAGATCTGTAGAGAACCTTGCAAAGTGCTACTCTTGCATGTGCCTTCACAAATAGTCCTGAGTTTGATTAGGGCCACAAAGATGACAAAATCTGTAAGGTGTTAATAAAACCAAGATAGATCAAGTAAATTACAATACTGAGATAATAACAAATTGCCATCTCGAGGCATGTCTTTTGTTTCTAGAAATTATTACCTCTTAAGTGTTGAAATATAATGCCTAGTTTGCCCCTTTTGGCTTGTATACTTGTAACTTGTAAGTTATGCATAAGACATGGGAATAAAACATTTATGTACATAGTACACCCCACTTATGCTAATTAGGCAAGTAATGACCAGTAGGTTAAAGACCCATGTGGGGTCTAGAGCTAGAATAAGAAAGACACCACCTCTATCCATTTCATGCTATTTGTGGCCCTAGGCTTGGAGGAGTTTCCACGCCCTCCTCTTTTACTAATCATTAAGTTGGTGTGAACTTTGAAGTTCTCTCTCTCTCTTGCTTTTGTCTTCTACTCCATAGCTGGTTTTTTGAAGCTTTCATAGTGTGCTTACTATGTTGTTATGATACTCCATAGCTAGGCCTTGGATTTTGTCATTGAGATCTACATAGGAAAAATATACTTCACCTATAAAATTAATGTACGGACTATCAGCTGAACCAGTAATTTAATATCCCCAAATAGTTGTGGGAATGCCCTTTATCAAACTTATATTGCACATAGCAGTCTTTTTTGGACAATCTGTTTCAATCTACGGATGAAGATGAAGACCTAACTTCTTGAGCAGCAAAGATCAGCTCGAGGATTTCATTTCACGTAGAAAACTTTGTGGAGTTGATTCTATCTCTTCACTGGTTGAATGTAAAAAGTGGATAAAATCTTTATTGACCATGGGATTTGGAAGTGGAACTCATGAGAAACCTTATCATGATTATGAGCCACCTCAATATTCTAAACTGGCAAAGAAAATGAGATAACTAGAAGATGTATAAGATTACTTTAGCCTCATACCTTTGTTGTAAAGCTAGCTACAAGTGCAAGCTTTACTAGCATTGCTCCGCACCAACAACGCGACTGCTGCTCCTGGCGCTACTAGCACAAGCGCCGCTCTTGGTGCCACTGTGACCGGAATGCAGCCAGCAGGCGCTCAGTTCCTATGGCTTAGAAATTTTGATTGGTTCTAGCGAAGTCGGAAGTCCAAAGAGCTCAAATCAATGTGTGTCACATGATCTAGGCATGATTAAAGGAAGCCCGGGGATCAATAATTTTGATCATTCATGTATGTGAACATTGTGCTTTATATAAGTCACATAGACTACCTTACAATAGATCTACCTCAAGATCTAGTGAGCTCTTTCAACTTGTACATTCGGACATACATAGTATGAGTACAATTAGCAATGGTGATGCTAAAATGTGTGTCACATTTATTGGTGACTTTAGTAGATTTACTTGGGTATATCTTTTAAAGAGCAAAGATGAGGTGTTTGATGGTTTTGTGAAGTTCAAGAATGCAAGGGAGAACCAATTCAACACCAAGATCAAGTGCTTGAGGAGTGACAATGGTGGTGAGTACATTTCGACCAAATTCAAGGAGTTTTGTGATGCATATGGGATCAAGAGGGAGGCTATCAAGCCCAAGGACTCCACAACAAAATGGAGTGGCCAAGAGGAAGAATCAAATTGTGTGTGAAGGTGCCAAAGCTATGAGGTTAAGTGCCAATCTTCCTAAATCCTTTTGGGGTGAAGCCTTGTCATGTGAAAACTATCTTTGCAATAGGTTGGCGAGTGCACCATTGATGTAAAGACACCTTTTGAAGCTCTTTTTGGTAGGGGGCCGAGTGTCAAGCACTTTAAAATCTTTGGATTTACTTGCTATGTCAACATTCCACTTGATGATAGGACTAAAGAGGATTCTTTTTCAAAGAAGGGTTTTTTTGTTGGATGTAGTGAGGTAAGCAAAGCATACAAAGTTTACATTCCTTAAACTAAGAAAGTGGTCGTAAGTAGGGATGTCATTTTTGATGTAGGGAATGTTTCAAAGGTTGATGTTGATGGTGGTGTTGTGGATGGATCTAACATTCTTGGTGATGTTGATAGTTCTTTGGATGATGGTGATGAAGACGCATCTACAAGTCATAACCCAAGGAGGACATCAAGGCAAGGCAAGGCAAAACCATCAAGGCCCACATATGATGAGAAGGGTAAGCAAATTGTTGAGGGTACCAATTTTGCTTTTCTAACTTCTTTTGATGAACATACTTGTGTAGAGGAAGCAAGGCAAAAGGAGGAGTGGGTCCAAGCAATGGATCTTGAGTATCAAGCTCTTATGAAGAACAACACTGTCTTTTCCATGCCAAAAGACATATAAGACTAATGAGGTACATGTCAAGTGTGTAGTAACCATGGGAGTGCATAGAACGTCTCCAAAACTGCAATAAAGAAAACAGCTACTATCAACTAAATAAACAAGTAATCATCTACAATCAAGATGTCAAATCTGTGTTGGTGCTATAGAAAGATGTAATGCGAGCCGCAACATGAGAAAGCGCTGGAGCCCGCTGGTGTCGTCTATGAGCATGAGCGTGTGTAGTATGTCTCTGTATATGAGGCATGGCTATCCTGGCAGTATGGGAGGTACATCGTCTCTGATCTCTGTGGGCATGTAAGCGACTGTCATCCTCGTCGTCGTAGTAGTCATCATCCTCGGGTACTGAGACACGTGATCTCCGTCTAGTAAAGAATGAAGTGATCAATGACTGAGATGTAATGTGCTGGGATGTCCGGTGTAGATCTCTCCGCAATATGAACATCTCGTGTACCATCAGCGTGACACACTGTGGGTCCTTATAGGCTATGAGAGAACGTAGAGTGGTAGGTATGTCTCAAAACAAGCAGTGATATCTCCCTCTGATCTCATAATATACCGGGCATCTGAAGATAAAATGCTCCTCAGACTCCACATCACCGAGGGAGCACAACTGGCAAATCCGCTTTACTCTGGGAATACCATGGAACCTCCCCGTCTGAATAGCTAGCTGGTGAGAAGACACCCTGAGCTGTCCCAGTGTGAATCTGAGGCAATGTGATAGCCCTGAATCCAAGTAGCGTGGCATGACTGGGGTCCCTGATACGTCCAGCTCCAAAAAGTAGGTCCGGTAGAAATCTGGCTTAACTCCTAACTGGCTGCACCAAGTCCGCTCTAGGTATGCTCGATAGAAAAATCGTCTGATATACTGATGGGTACCCGAGGGAAGCGCAATGATGGAGATACCAAATGACTCAAGTAGGAGGTGAGATGCTTGAGAGAACCATGATAGTCTATAGCCCTGATCATGAAGGCCCTGTGAGGATGAAAGTGCAATCTGTATGTATCGTCTGTCTATCTCTGGCAGTGCCTGTATCCTCTGAATATAGGTGATGAGCTGAAAGCTGCCTCGATCTGTAGAGGTGGAACTGCAAACTCGGCCAAAAGAATCTCATGTGGGACAGAAGGCTTTGCTCGAATCAACCGAGCTAGCATGGTGGTCTGTAATCGTGAAAGGCTGGCCCAGTGTGAAGAGGGGAGGCCCGTGCACCATGCCTCTGCCGCATATAGAGCCGTGGGGGTGACAATGGTATCAAAGAGGCGACACTTACTGCGAGCATCCTGGATGGACTTCCTGAAACAAAATTGCTCTAGCTGAACAAGGGAGGCATGCCCCTTCCCCCAATTGAGTCGTAGCAGCCTGTCTCATACTAAAAGTAGGACCCGAGAAAAGGATCCCCACGCATGTATAAGAAGGGACCACCTCTAGAACCTGTCCATCAAAAGTAAACTCCTGTCGCTGCATGAATGCTGAGAAGTGTTGAAGACCATAACCCTTGTCTTCCCAATGTTCACCCCTAGGCCCCATGTGGTGCAAAATGCATGTAGGCAATCCAACTGTCTCTGTAGACCCTCTCTGGTCGGTGAGACCAATACCACGTCATCGGCATAAAGAAGGATAGCAATCAAGATGTCCCCTAGCCTGCAACCGGTACCACCACACTATGTAATGACTCGCTCCAACTCATCAATGTACAAGCCAAAGAGGACCGGTGAGAGGGAGCAACCCTGCTTCACCCCAATAGTGCTCCAAATATGATTAGATATGCCACTGCTTTGCCGGAAACATCCTAGGATGTGCTCATAAAGTGCCATCACAGCAAGAATGATGTCAGTGGAGAAGCCAAGGTCTCGGAGTCTCTGAATATGCAATGAGCGAGGAACGGAATCAAAGGCTTTCCTGAAGTCCCCAAAACAACAGTAAACCCTCTCTTTCCTGTGCTTAGCCTCCTCAATCAAGGCCCGTAATGTGAAGATGTGATCTGTAGTAGAGTAATGGGCCTGAAAACCTGCCTGACCCATAGCATGTAGTCTCCTAGTCTTCGCCTCTGAACTCACAACAAACTGAAGTATAGTACCATATAGCTTTGCCAAGACATGCCCAATCATGATAATGCGGTAATTACTCGGAACCATGGGGTCACCATTCTTATGGATGGGGTGGATAATGTTAGTGCACCAGGACGATGGGAAACCAGAAACAACTGCGGAATTAAGAAGAGTGGCTATGGTGGGGGCGAGTAAGTCAGACGCATGGGAAAGGAGTTCAGACTCGAGGCCCTTAATATCTCTGGCTGTATGGGACTTCATCTTCTTAATGGCTGCAAGGACCATATCAGATGTGAAGAAGGAGAACTCAGATGGTCGTGGAGATATAGAGATAGGTGAGTCGGTGGGAATGGTATACAAGCTAGTGGCATAAGCAGTCCAAACGCGGAGGTCTTCCAAGAGAGGTGGTGGAGAGTGGGAAATGAACTTACGCCAAAAAGCGCCCGTAGAAGAACTGAAAAGAAGGTCAACCAGATGTTTCCATTCAGAATTATCATAGGCACGCTTTTTACGACGGAGGACACGACGGTAAGAGCGGCGGGATGATCGAAGTAAATTTGGAGCATGGCTACGTGAATAGGTTGCTGACTGATGAAGAGAACGGCACTCAGTATTGTACCATGGAGGGTGCAATGGGCGAGGTTTGCGTCGAGTGTTACTGGGATGGGGTTTGGTAGGGAAGGTTAGTGAAGCGGTAGTGTGGAGAGAGGTGGTGAGAAAAGCAGCCTGGATGTCGACTGGACTATCATGAGGGAAAGAATGTAAAAACGAAGCCAAGGAATGCTGGTATAGTGGCATGTAAGTGGGGTCAAATGTGTATCGGGGTGATCGGGCAAGCGTGGGTAATGGAGGTGAGTGAGTGGGGGGAAAGTGACCGATATCGAAGGAGAGGAAGGAATGATCATAAAGGGTGGTGGGGGAGACACGGAAATCATAGATGATGGGTATAGAGGATGGTGACCCCATGAGATAGTCAATGACACTATGTCCTCCACTGTTTGGCATGTATAATTGTCTGAATGTGGCCAGCAGGGTAAGCCATTATAAATGGCTAGCTCATGTGCCTCTCCAAACTGCAATAAGTACTCACCATATGGAGTAGTAGGTCCCAAACTGTCCGCGGAAGTCCTGGTAACTCCCAGCATATCACCGTCAAGGGCACGAACATGAAGCTGATCTATGGTGTCAAAAAACTGTTTGTCGCGAAGATGTTCGGGCATTAAAATCTCAGGTGAGGAGAATATGCCCCCGCTCTAAGAATCTGATAATATCTGGTGAGAGGTCCTGATACGGAGATCCAATACCCTCCGCAAAAGACGAAGACTCCGGTGGAAAGTAACATGCTGCCATAAAAAGATCTCTGTCCAAACCAATATCATGACCCACAATGCGAGTCCATATATAGCGGGCCTGATCGTCATGTCGGATGAAGTCCAGACTCGAGTGGAGAGACTCTCTGTATAAACATGCGACCCCTCCTGAACCCCGGCCACTGGCAGATCTAGTCTCTCGTCGGAATACTGCGTCCCATCTATATCCAGGAAAAGAAGGAAGTCCACTCTCTGGGCTCTCGTGTGTCTCCATAAAGAATAATATATCCCGGCCAGTAATAAAGTCAACCAAGTCCCCTGCAGAAGAAGATGAATGTATGCCAGCACCTTCCACACTCCAATCCGAAGGTGGTGTGGATGGGGCCCCGGGGTGCTCCCAACCCCGGGAACCCCAAATCTTGAGAAGGTCCTGTGAGAGTGCTATCAAGAAGACGCACTCGTCCATCTCTATATATGACTCTCTTACCTGACTCTCTGGCCTCCTGGAAGGCCTTACGTCTCTCCTCCACCTGGATGTACGTAAGGTCGTTGTCCATAAAGAGAGAGAGAGAGAGAGAGAGAGAGAGAGAGAGAGAGAGAGAGAGAGAGAGAGAGAGAGAGAGAGAGAGAGAGAGAGAGAGAGAGAGAGAGAGAGAGAGAGAGAGAGAGAGAGAGAGAGAGAGAGAGAGAGAGAGAGAGAGAGAGAGAGAGAGAGGAGAGAGAGAGAGAGAGAGAGAGAGAGAGAGAGAGAGAGAGAGAGAGAGAGAGAGAGAGAGAGAGAGAGAGAGAGAGAGAGAGAGAGAGAGAGAGAGAGAGAGAGAGAGAGAGAGAGAGAGAGAGAGAGAGAGAGTTTTATTAATGTCTTTTCCATGCCAAAAGGCATATAAGACTAGTACATGTCAAGTCTCCAAAACAGTAACAAAAGTAGCAAATCTAGAGCTAAAGCTTTGAATTGAAATAGATGTGATGCTATAAGAAACATGTGGGAGCATGTATACTGCTAAAAGTCATGAGTGGGGTCTAACGCTATCGTCTAGTCCTGTCCTGCTGATGCTGATGCTATAGAAGGATGTAATACGGCCTGCGGCATGAAGGGCCACTGGTGGTCTCTGACGTCGTCTGGGAGGATGAAGAGGTCTCCTCGTGATAGGTCGAGTAGCTCGTGCTGCAACATGGGTATGTGTGGGACGCTGTCTCTGATCTCTGTGGGCAAGTAGGTCATCATCATCATCATCGTCATCGTCATCAAATACTCGTCCTCTCCTCCTGGAGAAGAAAGAAGTGATTTGAGGCTGAGAAACCTGACTCTGTTGGGCTGTCTGATATAAATCCTGTCGTAGTATAAACATCTCTCGTATCATGAGTGCCGCGCATCGGGAATCCTCATAAGCTGTGAGCGATCGTAAGGTGACAGGTGTGTCAAGGAACAAACAATGGTATCTCCCTTTGATCTCGTAATATACCGGGCACCTAAAGATAAAGTGCTCCTCTGACTCCACCTCCTCTAGAGAGAGAGAGAGAGAGAGAGAGAGAGAGAGAGAGAGAGAGAGAGAGTTTTATTAATGTCTTTTCCATGCCAAAAGGCATATAAGACTAGTACATGTCAAGTTTCCAAAACAGTAACAAAAGTAGCAAATCTAGAGCTAAAGCTATGAATTGAAATAGATGTGATGCTATAAGAAACATGTGGGAGCATGTATACTGCTAAAAGTCATGAGTGGGGTCTAACGCTATCGTCTAGTCCTGTCCTGCTGATGCTGATGCTATAGAAGGATGTAATACGGCCTGCGGCATGAAGGGCCACTGGTGGTCTCTGACGTCGTCTGGGAGGATGAAGAGGTCTCCTCGTGATAGGTCGAGTAGCTCGTGCTGCAACATGGGTATGTGTGGGACGCTGTCTCTGATCTCTGTGGGCAAGTAGGTCATCATCATCATCATCGTCATCGTCATCAAATACTCGTCCTCTCCTCCTGGAGAAGAAAGAAGTGATCTGAGGCTGAGAAACCTGACTCTGCTGGGTTGTCTGATATAAATCCTGTCGTAGTATAAACATCTCTCGTATCATGAGTGCCGCGCATCGGGAATCCTCATAAGCTGTGAGCGATCGTAAGGTGACAGGTGTGTCAAGGAACAAACAATGGTATCTCCCTTTGATCTCGTAATATACCGGGCACCTAAAGATAAAGTGCTCCTCTGACTCCACCTCCTCTAGAGAGAGAGAGAGAGAGAGAGAGAGAGAGAGAGAGAGAGAGAGAGAGAGAGAGAGAGAGAGAGAGAGAGAGAGAGAGAGAGAATTAGAATTAGATTTAGAATTATATTAATGTCTGTCAAGTACCCGAGGGCACATAAGACAAGTAGAAAGTACATCAAAAAAGGAGCATTGTCCACGTAGGACTTATTCCTAAAAGCTAAACCAACACTAGAAAACAGAGAGAAAAACAAAGCTTAACCTCCAGCTCTGTCGAGGGTACAATATCAGTAGCTTAACCACCAGTGCGAGAGGATGTGAAAGCTGCAGCAACATATCTGGATGAATCAAGCTCCGAGACTATGAATGAATGTGATAATCCGAAATATAGCCTCAACAATCAGTGGTGGTGAGGCAAACTCTGCCAGTATGACATCATGGGGAACTGACTGCTTCGCACGGATCATCCGGCTAAGCATAAGGATCTGCAAACATGAAATATCACTCCAAGTATCTCTGGACAAGCCAAGACACCATGTCTCTGCTGAATATAGAGCCACTGGAGAGATAGTGGCAGAAAAAAGGCGACAGCGCGTATCAGGATCATGTACATAGTAAATAGAGGACAACCTCTTCATCTGGACAAGGGCAAAGTGCCCCTTGCGGAGCCTAGACAGTGCAGCTGGTCTAAGAATGAGCAATGGACCAGTAAAAAGGACACCTAAGTATGTATAAGAGGCTACTATCTCCAGTGGAAGCCCATCATAGTAGAACACTGTGTCTCTCATATGCTGTCGATTGGTGTTGAACACCATGACCTTAGTCTTACCAATGTTCACCATCAAACCCCATGTCTGGTAGAAAGTATATAAAGCATCAAGGTGCTGTTGAAGCACAGATGCGGATCTCGATAGAAGTATCACGTCATCCGCATACAGTAGAATAGGGATAATCATATCTGCTAACGGACGGCCATCTCCACCCTCCTCCCTAATAATCCGCTCAAGATCATCAATATATAGAGCAAAGGACATCCCTGCTTAACTCCCACTGTACTATGAATGTAAGAGGACCATCCATCACCATCTCGAAAACGGGCCAACACTCTCTCATACAATGTGACGATAGCAGCAATGATCTCCTGAGAAAAGCCAAGCGATGCTAAGCGCTGGAGTAAAAGGTGTCTCGGAACAGAATCAAAGGCTTTGCGGAAATCCACAAAGCAACAATAAACCCTCTGCTTCCTAAACTTAGCCTCCTCAATAATGCATCTCAAGATGAATATCTGGTCAGCCGTAAAGTAGCCAGCGCGAAAACCTGCCTGTCCCATAGCATGTAACCCCTCTGTATCTGCCCGTGAGCTGACAATAGACTGTAAAACGGATCCATATAGCTTGGCCATAGAATGACTGATCATAATAGTGCAGTAGTTGTCGACAATCAAAGGATCCCCGGCTTTGAGGATAGGGTGTAAAAGGTTGGTGCACCACAATGTGGGGAGACCGAAGATGACAGATTGGTTAAAGATATGGGAAATGTATGGGGCAATAATGTGAGCAACTGCTTTTAGGAAGTCCATACTTAGGAGGTCAACATCAGTGGCTTTTTGGGTTTGACCATTTTGGATGGCGTTTTCAACCATGGACGGGGTAAAGAGGGTGAATTCTGAAGGGCGTGGGGAAAGAGAAATGGAAAGAGAGTCAACTGTATAAAGCTTAGTAGCATAATTTATCCATCAGTCAATAGCAATAGGAGCGGGTTTATAAGGGTTTTTAAAGAACATCTGCCAAAAGAAATGGGAGGATGGGGAGGCAATAGCATCAACAAGTTTTTGTCCCAAGGATTGGAGATAAGCTGTCTTTTTTTTCAGAGTCACTTTGTGATATTCTTTTTGTTTCAAGGCTAAGGTGTGAGGAGAGTGGTATCTAGCGTATACAACTTGTTTATGCAATGAGAAGCACTCTGTATCATACCATTTGTTGTGAGTGCGTTTATGCGAAGGGAAGGTTTTCGAAGGATAGGCAGTATTGGCAGATTGCAAAAGAGATTGAGATAAAAATATAGCTTGTTGGTCAACTGAGGAGGTGAAGGGGAAGTCTTGGAGAAAAGTAACTAGGGACTCGGTGTAAAGGGGAAAACCAGATGGAGAGAAAACCGGGCGATGGTGATGAGTGGGACGGTGTGTTGTGACTGTGGTACTATGACGACCAAGGGATAGAAGTAGGAGGGAGTGATCAGAAATGGTAGGAGGTATAATGCGGAAGGTATGAAGAAATGGGATCAAAGCCGGTGACCCAATGAAGTAGTCAACAACACTATGTGCTCCTCCATGTGGGTGACAAGTAAAATGATATGACGAAGGCCAGTAAGGAAGGCCATTCAAAATGGTTAAGGAATGGGCCTCTGCTAAACCAATCAGCCGCTCTCCAAAGTGGGTAGCTGGTATCTGCATCCTGTGAGGTCCTGTCAAAGCCCATATCTAATGTGTGAACCTGTATAAAATCACTATCTGCATAAAACTCAGCTTTCCTGATGCTCGTACAAGCATTAAAATCCCCTGCTAAAAGAATAAGGCCTCGCTGTGCAAAGCTGAATATATCATCTGAGAGAGCCTGGAAAGGGTCACCACCAAAATCTGCAAAAGATGATGTTTGTGGTGCAAAGTAACAAACTGCAAGAAAGAGGTCCTGAGAAAGCCCCAAACAGTGACCAGAGAACTGAAACCAAATAAAGCGTGCAAATGGATCACTTTTGACTAGTTTAAAATGAGAACTGAAAACATCCTTGGTGAGACATGCAACACCACCAGAACCACGAAAGGTCTTCCCTCTCACGAAGGGCCGATGCGCTGAGTGCCAGGTGCAATCCTGTATGGATGGGAGCGGTCTATATAAGGATTCATGAGTCTCTGCTAACAAAAGGATATCACATTTCAGCATGAAAGAATGGAAATCACCTGCTGAAGAAGATGATAGTATGCCATTACAATTCCAAAAACCAATATGTAAAGGCTGAGGGGATCTCGGGCTGCTCCTTTGCCCGAGAGCCCCAAATCCCTATTGAGAAATTTTATCAAAAAATTCTGGTTTGCCTTCAATGAAAACCACCCGCTGATTTCTTGCATTTGCATCCTGGATAATTTGTTTCCTGGCTTGCCATTGTGTGTGTGTAAGGTCATCATCCATAAAAATAAAAGTCCCTTTTAATTTGGCTCTAAGGCGTAAAGCTGCGTTGTGGCTGTTCATAGAGCGAAACTTGATAAACAAGACATTAGTGTCAAACTTACTTCTCCAAGCTGTATCAAATCCATCCGTGGTGTGTGTGAGCTTAGTTAAAAGGAGGTCTTTTGCCTCTTCAATGGGCTTATCCCCGTCGGGAATCCCCCTAACCCGGATATTAAAGGCTTTTTTAGCCCTTCTTTCTTGCTCGGAGAAGACATCTTCTAGTGTAGAATTCACAACTGCATGTTGAACCGAGCTTGAAGATTCGACCTTACCATCGTTTTTGAGACACGCTACCCATGTCTTCGTTTCTTCCACTTGTTTCTCAAGGCTGGATATTTTGTTCGACGTTTATTCCAATACATTCTTCTGAGGGATATGTTCCGCAATCCGTTGCTTAAGATATACATTTTCTTGTTCAAGCTGCTCCATTCGCTCTTTAACCCCACAGAGATCCAAAATCAGCTTGCCGTTCTCAATTTCAAAGAAGTGTAACTGTCTTTTGAGTCCGATGATTTCTTGTCGAATAAAGCTGATGTCATAAGCAAAGAGGCCTTCAGTAGGTTTGGAAGGGGTATAATCAATTGTGGGCAATTGATTAATTGCAAATGTTTCGACAGCAGGGCGAGCATCCGTCTTGGATTCAGATGCAGATGCGGTGGACAGATCAGAAGTGGATGCGATGGATAAAATTAAAACAGGTACGATGGCAGGAGTAGGTACCAAAACCTCAGATGTGAAGGACAGGGGGGTGTTTTTCGGGCCTTCCAAAGTAGGGCATGGTGGAGAGTGGGGGGAGTTACCTCCCCCTCGTTTGTTGCGTGGAGCCATAGGACAGAATTGAAGGTTGTAGCAGGAACCCTGTAGATCCGGTGGTCAACAGGTGCCAGCACTAGATAGGAGGCAACAGTGCATCGGGGGCTCAGATCCGCGCTCCAAAACAGAATGTCCAGATTTCAGGTCTGAGGTCCTCTATCCGTTTCAGGTGAGAACTCTCCGCTCCAGGTCAAAGGACCGGGTCCTAGGTCTGTTCCAGGTTAAAGGTGAGAGCAGAGGTCCACTCCAGGACAAAGACGCTCCGGGTCAGAGACAAAGAGCTCCAGGTCAGAGGTCCGCTCCAGGTGTGTGAGAGAGAGGTCCGCTCCAGGACAGGGATCCGCTTGAGAGAGAGAGAGAGAGAGAGAGAGAGAGAGAGAGAGAGAGAGAGAGAGAGAGAGAGAGAGAGAGAGAGAGAGAGAGAGAGAGAGAGAGAGAGAGAGAGAGAGAGAGAGAGAGAGAGAGAGACAGACCTTGCCGAGGGATAGGTGGGATCACGTCACCATCGCTGCGGCCTATGGCACGAAGAGATGGACTTGCAGATGCTGTCACCGGTCTTACATTGGAGGGCCCACACGCATCAGGGCACATTTGTTACGTTTGAGGGGGTATGAGATTGCCCCTTGCATGCGTGCTCCTGACACGCTACTCAATCCTGTTGCATCGGAGGAGGTTGGCCCTTCGAGGATGGGGCCCAGACAGAGAGGTAAACATTCAACTCTTACACTTCAAAGTTCAAACATTCACATTGATCAAGTTTTAAGTTTTTACTCACATCAAGTTTCAAGTTTCAAGTTCAATGATCGTTGATCATCTAAATTCTAATTTAAATATTGTATTGTAATTTGTCTTTTTTGGCAGATCGAGATGCAGTGACGACGACACAGCCAAAGGCCACCACATCTTCCCCCCCCATCCGCTCACCCCTCGCTTCCCATGGCTCAGAGGATAGAGCTGCAGATGAGGCAGGGCCTAGTACCCGGCCTGACCCGCCTTTTGGTGCAGGATCCTCGACACCATTTCCAGTCGTGACCATACCGGCACCACATCATCCACCTGAGAGAGGGAGGCAGACGGGGCCGCACTACACAGCTGGGGAGTAGGGAGTACTATGTGTCCTCCTTCGCTCCCAGAGCCATGGCAGAGGCGGAGGTTGCAGTTCGACAGTTGTTCTACACCTGCGATCTGCCATTTCATCTGGCTATGACCCCGACATGGAGGAGGGCGATGAGTGTAGCGAGTGCGATTGGGCAGGTGTGGCCGGGGCTATAATGATCGCCAAGTGAAGATCTTCAAGAGTCGTGTCACATGCAAACCAAAAGGACACCTGTGGAGCATAAACCACCCAACCAACATGAAGAGGCTAGTCAGTACCCCCCAAGCCACAGTGAATGAATACAAGAGAGGAGAGGAAACTTGGCTCAAGAATCTGAAATTCCAATAGGGAGATGGGCGAGTTTCCATGGTATGTATTCTCTCCAAGAGGAGAGAATATTCCCCTTAGGATCCCCATGCAACCTATATTAAGCTATTGACCTCCTATTCTTGCATTAAAGCAGTCATTTATCATGCAAGTGCTCCTATGTCCAATTATAGGTCTGGGCCCTCATATGATTATTAATTTCTTGTAACGACCACGTCTGGAATGACGTAGCATAACTAATAACCACATATAACTGGAGTGACCGGCTATCCACGTTAGGAATTATTCCGATTCCCTTATACAGGACATGGACATAACAGGGGCCATCTTGTGAGCACCTGAGGACGAAGGGACTTCTTGATGAGCGGCCAGAAGCTAGAGCCTCTTAGGAATTCATGGGGGATCCCGTCTAGTAGGGCAACCTGAATTGAGAGGGAAAACCAGTGTTGTCCTACACGTAGGTACAAAGTGGCCTGTATTTGGGTTCCATTGATGTTTGATTCTAAAGCGAGATCGCCGGTAGTCAAGGATCTGCAACCATTATCTAATGCTATAATGGTTGCAGATCCTTGACTTAGGATTCGTATTACTGGACAGAACCTTCTTGGGTTATCGAACTGTGCCATGGCACTTTATCAGACACGAAAATCATGTTGAATAGGTGAAATCGGTTTTGGAAGTATTTCCAGAGTATCGGGTGAGTTTCAGTAATGATTGATTATTGATATGGTGTATGTACATTGTAATTTGTACATAAAGTTTTCATACATTGTGGTGGCATTGCATACTTATTACTTGTTAATAGCTATTTATGTTTAATCATGAATCATAAATGTCAATTTTCAAATGATCATTCATCATTGAGGGCTCACTGCTCAAGGTTACAACTTTCCATGAAATTTGAATTACAATCTTGGATCTTGTCTTGTGCAACATTGCAATGTGACTTGTCACCTGTGAACTAGGTATGGTTGCACCATCATATCTGATGGTTGGAGCGATACGAGGAGGCACCACATATTGAATATCCTGGTGTCTTTGTGCATGGGGACGATGTTTCTCAGATCCCTCTGAGAGTCATGGGCGAGTACATGTTCTCACACATTCGAGCTGCCATTGAGGAGGTGGGACCACAGCACGTTGTACAGGTACATATATTATACTTATTACTATAATTATTAATGGTAATTTGTAAATGTTAACGTTGAATGTTCAATGGCGATTGATTATGGTTCACTTGAGCTGGTGGGGGCAGGTCTAAGACATCCAAGGTGGACTGTCTCCTGAACATGGGCAGGACCCTGGGCCTCTTGGTGACGAATCTCACCAAGGACCGTGCAGTACGTACCACCTCCGCAATCCATGGAATCTTGGCCACATCCTCAACCAACAAGTCCAGGCAGTGTGCAACACAAGGTGTCCAAAAGATGTGGGGGTAGGTCTCATTAACGACCCTACCCATGGGGATGCAGTTTGGCGCATTGTCTGTGACCACCTGCACAACCAGTTACCATACAATGCAATGTGCATGACTTTGGAATTCAGAAAGCAAGTTGCAACTCAAATTTGAGTGCGCTTCTATTGGTAAGTATTTACTGTTTAGTTACTAGTAATGGCTATTGTAGTTTGTAACTTTGCGAGGCTCGAGCACTGAATGTTCAATGTAGTATGTACTATGTACCTAGGTCCTACTCTTGAATGTTCAATGCAATGCATCATATTTCATGCATGTATTGTGTTGTCAGAAGTTAGAATTTGTCACTTGTGCTCTGTGCAGGTTTGCATTTATGTTCCTGGTTCTGGAATGACTATTGAAAGTTCATCAGGGCTTGAGGTAGATGGTTGTTGTCGTTGAGTGGGCGCAGTGGGGGCAATCTTTAGGAGCCGAGGAGTAAGAGATTCGAGTGGACCATTATGTTCTCATCATTTTGGGATGAGGCACAATCCATTATGGTGGGCCTACAACCTATCTACACTGTCCTGCGCCTTACAGATTGAGAGGGCTGCACATTGGGCCTCTTGTACGAGTTCATGGACAGGCTGGGTGAGCAGTTGAGGCCTTTGCACAACCATTAGCCCAGAGAGGTATATCGCTGACGCTTGTCACTTAATCCTTACTAGTTAGTAGTTACTAGTAACTAGTGGGTACTAACTTGAAACTTCTAAGTTGTAACTGGTAACTAATGTTTGAAATTTGAATCATCATTGAATCAATTATCATTCGACATTCATGATTGAAGATTCAAGACTCAAATTTCAAATGTAATATGTAGTATGTAGTATGTACTATATAGTATCATTATTAATGTGTCTTCAATCTTGATTCTTGCAGGCTTGCGGAGGTCCGAGCAGGTGGGAGTGGTTTCATAAGCCCTTGCATGCCTGGCCCACATACTCCATCCACTTTGGAGGAATGAGGAGCAGTACATAGAGCTCAGAGATGGCTGGAATGCCTATCTCTCCCGAGTTTATCCTGATGTACGCGAGCAAGATAACCTGCTGGATGAGCTCCAGATTTTCAGGCAGGAGACCTTGGAGGCCCGGCGCTTTTGAGAGACGGTAATAAATTGACCATGGTCCATAACAGTTTAAACTTCACATTTTACTACACAATTAGTCAATCATATTGTTGGAACTTGGTTGCAACTTGCTAGTACTAACTGCCCCTTGAACTGTGATTCAGGCCGGCTGCGTCCCGTGTCATGGTGGTCGAAGTTTGGGGTTGATATCCCCAAATTGCGTTGCCTTGCCATCGGGATTCTCTCACAGGATTATTGTCAGCTCAAAGTTGACAGTGTGTCACTTGTCTAAGGTCTTGAATCGTCTAAGGTCTTGAATTAAATTTTCGAAGTTCGACATAATTATTGTAATTTACTAATTTGCAGGCAATAATATGTTTGTCCCTCCTTATGTGCACAGTGTAGGACTTGTTACTCGAGCAGAGCGCAGGAGGGCAGGAGAGGGTAGTAGCTCCCGTGCTCACAGCCCTAACGACGAGGACGAGTCTGAGTCTGAGTCTGAGGCATCGTCAGGGTCAGAGTCCTCAGAGGAGGATATGTGGATGAGGAGTCCGAGGAGGGCGGGGATGAGGATGAGGGGCATCATACCTTTGCCTCCGGTGAGGATTTCGCAGCTGCCACTCGAGAGACCACAGCAGGCTCCACAGCACCAGCGAGTAGGAGGAGACTCAGGCCTAGGAGAGCTTAGAGTGCTCAGTGTACATTGTAGATTAGTTACTAGTAGTCTGGACTCTGGAGTCTGTAGATAGATCATAGTAGTTGTAATTACATAGTATTGATGAGCATTGACTCTTGAGCTGTTTACACATCATGATTTATCATCAGACATGTCGCATGTGGCATTACATTGGTGACTGGACTCATGAGGCACCTGGCATATGTATTTACTATAATGTTCATTGTTATGAATCATGATATATTTTGGATTCTAATTTCTGAATCCTAAAGTTAAGTTGTTAACTGGTTACTATAGTCTGTAGTCTGTTTAATGTTAGTCGATTTCGGATTATCTAATATCAGGATTCATTGTTCAGTAAATACTAATGGTTTGCTAACTTAAATTTTTTTGGCTTTCTCAAAGAGACTCAAACATTGTCATATCCTTCTTGTTTATTCATTTCTCCGAAGTCTGATCGTGACATTGCAATTTGCAAATAAGTTTGAACTTCAACTTTCAACTTTGAAACAAAATTACAAAGTACAATCTAGAGTCCTATTGTCCTAGTACAGTACCTACGGTGTAGACTGAGGAATCTACCTAGCTGCCATTATCTAGATTCCATATCAAATTTCAAATTGAGATTAGTGACTAGTGACTAGTCACTATTATCAGCTCTGCCCTCAGATTTCAGTTATACTTCTAAACCGGGAACCCTAGGGCCTAAGTTTCAAGTGGCAAGTTGAAAGTTCCAAGTTCCAACTCCATAGTCTCCTTAGCAAGCAGATCCTTGTACCCAGGGGCCAGGGGATATGGTTACAACTAAACTTGGGTCATTATGTTTTGATACGAACCGTTTTCTGATTCGAACCTGGCCTGCCGGTTCGAACCTCAACTAAACCGGCTGGTTCGAATCGACCTGTTCGAATCGGGGTGTAAGAGTCTTCATTCATTGCTATAAATAGCAGGATCTACGCTGGAAATAGGTTTACTAAGAAGTATTTCCATTTTGGAAGCTTTGGAGTCAATTCTAGCTTGTTATTTGGGGTTCTCTTTTATTGTGAGTAGAATACATGTTGTCAGCTTGATCAATCTCTATTGGAGAGTGGTAATAAATGATATTTTGCTGTTGTATGACTTGTTTACAGAGAATTACTTCAGATCAAGTCATGTTTTGTTTTGCTTTCAATTCTATCAAGTTATGTTGAGTAGATCTTGATCAAATTGTCAATTCTATGTGTAGAATTGTCTACAAATGTAAGATTTTTTTGTGCATCTTCTATTGTGCCTAGATCTATGTTTAGGATCAGTTTGGATCTTAGATCTTGTCATGTATCCCCTGCCAATTTATTTTATCTTTCCTAGTGCATGTGACATAGGCCATTTTGGAGAATGAACATTTTCCCATTTTACTTTGTGAATACCAATCATGGCTCATGCAAAAGGAAGTAGTCATAGTGATCTTATAGGATAAGGATAGAAAGGAGTGTATGCAGGTATGTCACAAGTCAAGGAAAAAGTCTTAGATTCAAAAGGAGAAACAAAGGTAGCACTGATTCGTTTCAAAGTTGATTCAATTATAGGGAAAGGACTAGAGGAACAAAGTCCTTTGAAGTTCTTAGAATCGGGAAATTTGAGAATGACATTACTAAAAACCATTTCATAAATTGGAGGATGTAACAGTTGCTATTGATCAAGTACATAGAAATATTTTTTTCGGTAGGATTTATTGTGAAATTTGGCCTTTTGATCAAGTACATAGAAATATTTTTTTCAGTAGGATTTATTGTGAAATTTGGCCTTTTGATCAACGAAAAGAATGATTCTATGGGGAAATCTTATAATGAAATTTGCTTGAAGAGCTTGTCTGGCATCATGCTCGAGAAGAAGTTTATTCCAATTCAACAAATGGCTGCTGGTAGAAGCTGAGTCTTGAATGTTGTCTTATGATGAAATTTGGATGCTCAAAAAGCAGCTGCACAGATATGGAGTACAATTTGGATTGAGGGTTGTCCATTTGTTTCAGGATGCTCTATATTGCTTCTCAATTGGACTTCTTGCCTGGCCATGACTGCAGTCCAAAAATTACCCGTAAAATGAGTATCTCTATTAGATAGTAGGGATGACAGTAATCCATGAAGGCTGAACAAAATAGGTTAGCCATGATGCTAGACACATCAATTTTTTTACGCGACGGAAGAAAATGAGCAATTTTCATGAGTCCGTCATCACAACCAAGAGAGAATTATGTTATGATTGTGTACAAGGCAAGTCTGGTAAAGTCCATGGAGATACTTTTCCATCTTCCTCTTGGAATAGGTAGTGGTGAGGGCATGTAGCTGAAGTTAGCATACTGTAGGCTGAATGCACGACAGGACTTGCCTAAAATTGGAAGAGTCTTTGTTCTACATGAACATTTATATTGTTGAAGCAGCTTTTCTCCCCCAAGTATAGGATTATCTCTTAGACTGTTTCTTGGTCTGCACCTTTATAACTTGGTGAAGGTAAATAATGCTTCTTTGCGGGCCTCAGAAGCTATGTTGAATGGACTATAAGATTAAATAGAATGAACATTGGTTTGACTCATTGGCTTTATCAAATACAATCAACTACAGATGATAGATATTGTGTTGGAAGTATAGTTGCTTAGGGTTTCTAGAAACACATTTCTGATTTGGGGGAGCGTTTCTCAAAAACGGTTTTTTTTCTTTTGTATTATTTTTGATTTTTAAATTTATTTTTGTGGGCAATATGGGTATCAAATCAAAGCATTAATCAAGGGCAGTAAGAATAATTAGCTAAACTTTAGTAAGAAAGATGTTTTACAGATATTTGTGGGCATTAAATTCAACGATTCTGCTTCCAGAAACGCGTTTCTGGGAACGTTTTTGCCAGAAATGCGATTCTGGGCAACTATGGTTGGAAGTATCTAGGAGTGTAAATGTACTCCATTTCAGATGGCATCTGGCACCTGTTTGAATCTACGAACTTAAATGAAATAACATTTATGAAGAAATAAAGCGCAAGCTGGTATTTGAACATCAAAAGCACACAAAAAGATCTAGGTAATTCAAATCTCACTGTTAAGGATGGCCTTCTTGCTTTACTTTCAATAAGTATGTTGTGAACAACGATTCTATGAAAAAATTGCAACTACTATCTCAATGTAATTTGTTTCATTTTTCAGATAGTCTCAAATCCAGATATGTTGCATATGTCGATTTTGCCATCACATAGGCAATTTGATCGCTTTTTGTCCAACTTAAGGTATGGTATTAAACCTTCTTCAAGTGGTTTCTTTTAGTGATTCTCTTGTCCGTTATAAGGCTAAGTCACAATGGAATATTGCTCTCAGGTATGTTATCATTGATGAAGCTCATGCATATCGAGGTGCATTTGGCTGTCACACTGCTTTGATATTGCGACGGCTACGCCGCTTATGCCATCACTGTATGACTTGCCTTCCTGAAAAACAATTGTGCTCTTGGCAGTGTTATTTGGATATGAATGTAGATTGTACTATGTGCATTAAATTATTGCAATACTCATGTTCTTGAATTATAGCAGAACTGACTGGGTATGCAGTGTATGGAACAGAACCTACTTTTGTCATCTGCAGTGCTACTATTGCAAACCCCAGGGAGCATGCAATGGTGTTCACCTACCTTTTTGCTATTTTATCAGGGTTAATTCTCCATTCTTAAAGCTAAAAAAAACATTTTTTTACAGTTTCAGGACTTCAGAGTCCTGAATTTTTTTATCAAGAAATAATATTTAGGCTCTTTTCCTGCAACCGCCTTTTGGAATATGGCATGGAAATTGAAATAACGTGTTTCTTCACTGTGCAGTTCTAAATTTTTTCTGATGCTTTTATTTTCCACCTCTTTTGAAATTTTACTGAATGTAGTTCTTTATCGATCTTTGGAGCTGCAATAAAAAATTAGTGAACCTATTTGGCATATTTGAATAGTGAACATACTAGAAATAAAAAGTGAAAAAGTGAAATTGTTTCTTACGTGTAATAAGTATGCAGGAGCTTGTTGGTTTAAGGCAGCTGCAAGTAGTGCAGGATGATGGCAGTCCTTCTGGGGGAAAATATTTTCTACTTTGGAACCCTCCTCCTATCTTTTTACCAGTATGAGACACCTCTTTGCTTTTAACAAATATCAACATGTAGTGCAATAGTAGTAACTACTCATTCAGCTTTGCACTCTGTGCTGCAAACTTTTGATTCTAATATTTCTCATTCAGCTTTGCACTCTTGTGCTGCAAACTTTTGATTCTAATATTTTCATTCAGCTTTGCACAGTCTTGTGCTGCAAACTTTTGATTCTAATAGTTGTCATTTATCTCTTGTATCCCTTTATGTGGCTTGTTGGAGGTGAACTCCAATCCTCGAGGATTGGATCCTCGAGAGGTCTTCACCACACACCACTTGTTGTCTTATAACATAAGCTATGTCTGAGCATCTACCTTTGGCATCACTCTGCAACTTGGAAGTAAGCTCTAGAGGATATTTGTAAGCAGTGTAATTTGTTCTCTTGACTTGTTTTGCAGCCTCGGAGAGCCACAATATCTAGAAATCAGAGAAGGTTAAATCATATACCAACTCCTGAAATACAAACAAAGCGTTCTAGGTAAGACTAGTGATTATGCTATCAAAGCATCCACTTGACTGAACAAATCTTGTAACACTATCTTTTCTCAAATCTGGATGCTTCTAATCTTGAGGTGGTATTGCAGTCCTGTTGTGGAAGTTGCATCTATTCTAGCAGAGATGGTGCAACATGGCTTGCGTTGTATTGCCTTCTGCAAGACTCGCAAACTTTGTGAGCTAGTCTTGAATTACACGTACGTGTTAATTTCAACTCTATTCGATTCAAAGATGAACATGCATTTATGTCGAAAATTCTTGGTATAATTGCTAACAAGCATATGTTAAATCATATCAAGTGATGAGTAGGGCATCATAATAGAGCACAAATGCAGGGAGGAAAATGCAAATGTACAAATAGAGCACTAGAGAGCAATCATAACCACTGGAAAAACAATTCTCTTTGATCTAAGATGAGTATCTTGATCTGATTGATGTAAATTGAGAAAATTGAGCTAAGAGCTAAACATCTTATCCTGAATCTTAGGTAATGAGATCTTGAAACCAGTTTATACTTTTTGAGGCCCCACAAGTTAGGGCTATGGCCGTGCTTGCCTGTAGGGCCCAATGATGGCCAATTTATCAATCTTATGAATGCTACGTAGAGATTGTGCCCAAGCTAAATATTTCAAATAACAAATAATAACAAGTGCAGACTTCAATGTAGATGTCCATGGTCATTATATTTTGCTTCTAACTCTCTCTTGCCAAAAAGATAGTGTAACCATTCTCGGTGTAGAGAAAATGCTGAAGTCTCAGACTAGAAGTGCTGATGCTTGAAAAGGGGGAGTCTAAAGCTCCAACACAAATATTCAGTATTGTTGTTTGCATTTTTTGCTCTTCTTTCAGTTTGATATCCTTTATTGGCCTTGCCATTCTAATATGACTGTTGATGCTTTGTCTTGCCTTCCAGCACCTATCTATAATCTTGTTCTTAGCTTCTGTTTGATTTGATCAGTTGCCTGCTGCCTATCATACATGTCCCTACTTTTGTGCTGTTTATGCTTTCCAACCACTTCCTTCGGCTCACCATCATAAGGTCTATTATGTTGTTAACAATCGTTTATTCCATTATGGATCCCTTTTGCATTCCTAGCACTCTTGACATCTGTCCTGAACTTTTCTTAAAAAGGCTCTAGATTAACTGATGAAGCATGCCCATAGTCGAGCTGTGACAGCGTGTCTCATATTGAAAGTAGGACCAGTGAAGGAAGTCCCCAAGTAAGTATAAGAGGGTACCACTTCGAGTGGTTGTCCCCCTAGAGTGAATATCTGTTGTTGCATAAAGGTCCTGGAGGTTTTAAAGATCATGATTTGGGTTTTCCTGGTATGCACAGTCAAACCAAACAAGTCTCTAAAAACTTGTAATGTGTCCAAGTGCCGCTGCAACCCCTCACCAGACGATGAAAGCAAGGCCACATCATTAGCATAAAGCAAAATGGAAATGAGCATATCACCAAGCTTGCAGCCAATACCACCATCTTGATTGATAGCTCTCTCAAGCTCATCAATATACAAACCAAAGAGTGTCGGGGAGAGGGAACAACCCTGCTCCAATCGTGCTCCTAATTCTCTTAGAGAGATCCTCATCCAATCTGAAGCATCCTTAAACCTGCTCGTAGAGCGCCATGACAGCCAATATGGTATCTATCAGTGGAAAAGGAGAGAGAGAGAGAGAGAGAGAGAGAGAGAGAGAGAGAGAGAGAGAGAGAGAGAGAGAGATAGATTAATTTTGGGTTTACTTCTATGCAGGCGTGAAATTCTTAAAGAATCTTCTCCTGATTTGATTGATACGGTATGTGCATATCGGGCTGGCTACACACCACAGGTCTGTCACCTTTTGTGTGAAGGATTGTATCGACTTTTACTTTTTATTCAATGATGTGTTTTAAGTAGTAAGATATCTTTGAGAGTAGTTGATGATTCTACACAGGAAAGAGTGCTCACTGTTTTCTCCATCATATTTGCGTCTGTATTTTGGGAAAGTTGCTATCGTGATGAGTGAAAGAAGGTGTTGGGATTGAATAGGAGAGGAGAGCCATAGAGAGTGATCTTTTTGGCGGAAGATTACGTGGAGTAGCAGCTACAAATGCTCTAGAACTTGGTGTTGATGTGGGAAGCCTTGATGCCACCTTGCACCTTGGTTTTCCTGGTACTGTAGCTAGGTTAGTTCATTTTCATTTTCTTAGTTTTGTACGAATAATTGGTCCTAGTTAGATACTAGTATGTGACTAAAAATTTGGTGCTGACTATAGAAGCATGCCATAATATTCGCTGCAAAGAGGTTGTGACTTCTAGGCAGATTGATTAGATTAGTCCTTTTGTTTCCAATAAGAATTCTAGGTTTCCAAAGGCACTGTTAGTTTAAAGCGTGAGTCCAGTTTCTTGAAGTATTGAAATATTTGTGGAATACCCAATCTTGTTTGAAGAACTACTGCACTTTTGATTTAGGTTCTTTTTTCCACATCCCAATAAACCTTTTCATCACCTAGCATGCTAAGAATAAAACTTTGAAATAGAGTAGCAGTTTGTGGCAGCAAGCAGGAAGGGCTGGAAGGAGAGAGAAGCCTTCATTATCAATTTATGTTGCATTTGGAAGTCCTCTTGATCAACACTTCATGAAAAATCCACAAAAGCTTTTTTGTCGACCTATTGAACATGCCCAAGTTGATGCTTACAATTATCAAGTAAAGTCTTCTCACCTCAAATTCATTGAAAGATTTTTTTTTCGTGTAAGCAGAGTTGTGTTTTGCATTTATCAATGAAATCTTTGACTTCATGTTCAATTTTGACAATCCATTGCTAGATGCGAGCATTTGTTCTCTGGTAGTGGGTGCAATCGATTAGGGGTAGTGTAAAAAACTTAAGATTGACATACATATCACATTAGTTTCAAGCTCAATTAGTTGGCAAACAACAAACCTTAGACATCCAAAACTTTTCCAACAGTTATGGTCTCTAGTTTTTCTTTTTTTCTAATGGAGCTACATTTATGAACTATAGCATGTTGCTGTCATTTATCAAATCAGTTGCATAGAGGCATCTATTTCTTGGAACTATGAGTTATCAAATCTAACCAGTCATCCTATTGCACATAACTAAATGAGACATTTTGTTGACAAAAGCTTGACTTGCTTAGCTAGTTTGATTGCACCCGATCATAGTTGCACGAATCGCGGTTCGAACCTCGAACCACGTTTCGAATCGTTCGAACCATTCGGAGCCGGTTTGGAAAAAAAAAAGAACCCCAAAACCTGAAAGATAGGTCGGGAGGACAAGAAGTCCAGCATCATCCAACTGCAAATAATGAGTGGCATATAGTGCATCTTCACCATCTCCGGATCCCGGTTAGCCCATACCGTGTGTATATATCTACGAAACAATTGTTGGCGAATATATGTATGTGTACGAGTGGGTATGTCTAGAGGATATAAAAGCGGCGGCCACATATCTAGTACTATCCATATCCTCAATCTTGTGAATCAATGTGACAATGCGAAAAAGGGCCTAAATAAGCATGGGTGGAGAAGCAAACTCCGCCAAGATAACATCATGTGGGACCGAAGCCTTAGCACGTATCATCCGGCTAAGCATAAGGATCTGGACTCTAGAAATGTCTCTCCATGTAACTACTGGCAACCCCGGGGTCCACACCTTAGCTGAATACATGACCGCTGGAGTGACCAGTGAAGAAAAAAGCAGCTCCCGAGTACAGGGATCATGTATGTGATGTGTAGTACACTGTCTCTCCATATGTACTAGGGCAGCATGTCCTTTACGAACCCAAGCCACTGCAGCAGGTCGAAACGAAAGTATCGGACCAGAAAAGACCACTCTTAGGTAAGGATATGTGGAAACAACCTCCAGAATCTGTCCATCAAAGTAAACTGTATCCTAAAAGACAATAATATGGTAATAGGATTACCTAATATTGTATCTTCAGGAAAAATTTGTGAAGGATGTGTTATGGGCAAGCATCATTGTATGCAGTTTCTCAAGGATGGAGCATATAGAGCCAAGGAAATCTTGGAGCTTGTTCATACAGACTTATGCGGTCCCATGCAGACTGAGTCTATAGGGGGAGCATCTTACTTCATGATATTTGTGGATGATTTTTCCAGGAAAGTATGGATATACTTGCTTAAGTATAAGAGTCAAGCTTTTAAGCTCTTTACTCAGTTCAAATCACTTGTTGAGAAGCAGATAGGAAAGCAAATCAAGATTCTACATTCAGATAAGGGAGGTGAATTCATATCTACAGAGTTCCAGGAATTCTGCAAACATGGAATCAAGAGACAATTTGCTTCAACTGATACACCACAGCATAATGGAGTAGCCGAGAGAAAGAACAGGTCTATTGTGGAGAGTGCTCGAAGCATGCTACGAGGTAAGAACCTCAAGAATCATTTGTGGGGCGAAGCAGTTAGTACAGCAGTTTACTTGCTTAACAGAAGTCCTACAAAAGCTGTTCTAAATCGAACTCCAGAAGAAGCTTTCACAGGTATAAAACCTAAAGTGGATCATCTACGATTTTTTGGTTGTATAGCATATGCTCATATTCCTAAAGATAATCGTCAAAAACTTGATTCAAAGGCAATCAAGTGTTTATTCCTTGGTTATGATGAGGAAGAGACGGCATATCGCCTTTATAATCTTACCAGTAAGAAGGTGATTATGAGCAGGGATGGTTGTGTTTGAAGAAAGTGAGTCTTCTACCCTAGAAGATCATGAGGAGGATGTATTTTCTCCTTCATCAAAAACTCCTATTATAGATGATGTTCAGGAAGATACAGGTCCATGTGATACAGTTTCTACACAAGATATACCAAGGGTGTGTACACAGGTGGATCTTGGTAAACGGAAGGAAAGATCAAAGGTGTTTGATACATATTCTCCTTCTACGTCACCTACAAAGAAGTTGCCAAGATGGTATTTTGAGACTATAAAAGATAGTCAAATGTTGGATGAGGGAGAATCGAGTCAACAAGGAGCTAAGAGATTGACACGGTCAAGTGGACACTATCATGAAGATGGTGAAGAAACGCGTTATGCATTTATGGCTTCAGTGTTGGATTCTGAGGATCCTTTATTTTATGAAGATGCTGCAAAAGAACAAGTTTGGAAAACTGCTATGGATGAGGAGTTCAATTCTATCATGAAAAACGAGACATGGGAGCTTGTTGAACTTCCAGTAGGTAAGAAACCAATTGGTTGCAAGTGGATTTATAGAACCGAGTTTAAGTCTGATGGTTCTATAGATAAGTATAAGGCCAAATTAGTAGCCCAAGGATACGCTCAGAGGGAAGGGATTGACTATGAAGATACTTTCGCACCGGTTGCTAAAATGAATACTTTGAGGAGTGTTTTGGCAATTGCATCTCATTTTGGATGGGATATTCAGCAAATGGATGTCAAGAGTGCTTTCTTGAACGGTTACCTTGAAGAAGAGGTTTATCTGGAGCAACCTCAGGGTTATGAGGTTGAAGGCAAAGAGCACTTGGTTTGCAAGTTAAAGAAAAGCATTATATGGGTTGAAACAAGCACCTAGAGCATGGTATACACGTATCAACAATTATTTTTTGAAGCAGAATTTTCATAGAAGCATGTCAGAGTCAACGCTTTATATTATGAAAGATTTGGATGACATAGTCATTATTGTTCTTTATGTAGATGATCTTATTATCACAGGGTCAAATAAGTCACTAATAGAGAAGATAAAGAACAATCTTTCACAGGAGTTTGATATGAAGATTTAGAGAGACTTCAATATTGTTTGGGTATTGAAGTTTGGAGATCAAAGGAAAGTCTTTTTATATCACAAGCAAAGTATGCAGGAGAGTTACTCAAGAAGTTTAACATGCTTGATTGTAAGTCCATTTCTACACTATATGATCCAAGTGTAAAGCTTACAAAAGAGGAAAATTCTGAAAGTGTGAATAAAACACTTTATAGGCAGCTTGTAGGTAGTCTTATCTATCTAACGACTACTCGACCAGACATTTCATATGCAGTGAGCATGGTGAGTCAGTTCATGTCTTCACCAAAAGTTTGTCATTGGAAAGCGGCAAAAAGGATTTTGCGTTATGTCAAAGGGACACTCAGGTATGGCATTTATTATGGTAAAGGAACAAAAATAAAACTTGAGGGTTTTGTTGATGCTGACTGGGCAGGAAATGCAGAAGATAGAAGATCGACTACAGGATATGCATTTAATCTTGGAACATGAACTATATCTTGGAGTAGTAAAAAGCAACCAACAATTGCTTTATCTTCTATAGAGGCAGAGTACAGGGCTACTACATGAGCAACTTGTGAAGCAATTTGGTTACGAAGGATTCTAAAAGATCTTCATATAGAACAAGTTGAACCTACAATTCTATGGTGTGACAATCAGAGTTGTATACAGCTTGCAAAGAATCCAGTATTTCATAGCAGGTCAAAGCATATTGAAGTTCAGCAGCATTTTATACGAGAAAAGTTACAAAGTGGTGAAGTAGAGTTGATCTACCGTGACACCAATGATCAAGTTGCAGATATCTTCACAAAAGGACTTGGTCGTGAAAAATTTGCAAGTTCAGGACTCTCCTAGGTGTTATTGATAATCAATTATCCATTAAGGGGGAGTGGTAGAATTAATGGTTAATTGTAGAGGCCAGCCTGCGTGCTAGAAGGCCTATTTCTATTTTTAGTATAGGTACTATCTATTTTTAGTATAGGTACCTAAGTTAGTACCAATTTTGCTAGAATAGTATAGAAAAATTTGGCTAAATTTATTTTAACCACGTTAGCATAGATTTCTATTGTTAAGACTTCATAATTAGCATTTCAATTGCTATTGTAGTAGAATAGCTTTTGCTTTTCATTGTGGACAGCCTCTATAAGAGTAGATGGGCGCCCACCTCCATTGTTATCTCAGTTTCCAGCTTATGAAGCATAGCTTCTTGCAGTCTCTCTTCTTCTTCAGCTTTCGGTTGATGTTTTGTGTGAGTAGTAATAAGATTAGTCTACTCCGATTAGAGAATCTCATCGATTCTAACATAATCCTGACGGAAACTAGCATGTCCAAGAGCATGAAGACCATTAGCCTCTGCCTGAGAACTCATCATACGCTGTAGCACTGACCCATATAACTTGGCCATGGTGTGACCAATCATGATAGTGCGGTAGTTTCCTACATCCATTGGATCGCCAACTTTGAGAATGGGGTGGACAACATTAGTACACAAGGAGGTGGGAAAACCAGACGACACTGATTGGTTGAAGATGTGAGAAATGTAGGGCGCGACAATATCTGGAACATGGTTAAGGAAGTCAACGGAAAGGGAGTCGATGTCTTTGACTTTTACGACTTTGAGCATGGGCAATGACGTCTTTGATTGCAGTAGCTGTAAAAAGCTGAAACCGGGGGGTACGGGATGAAGGTGTAATGGGCTGGGACGAGATTGTATATAGGTGTGTGGTATAGTCCACACAGGAGTCAATAGAAAGTTACGAGATAAGCCAGAAAATATTCTCCAAAAAGTAGAAGAGGAGGTCGATGCAAGAGTGTCAATCAATTTCTAACTTTTCATTTGTAGATATTCCCTTTTTTTCTTACGAACAAGTGTATGATATATTTTTTTTCGTTCTACAAGTAGGTCAGGGCATCTTTATGCAATGTCGCACATTCTTCATCATACCATGCATTATGGGTACGTCTATGTGAGACCCCAATTTTTGGTGAGTAGGTGGACTGAGCAGCAAAGATGAGTGAATGTGTAAGAATTGACGCTTTGCTCTCAATAGAAGTAGAAAAAGGAAAATCCATAAGTAGCTGTTCCAGGTTTGACAAGTTCAGTGTACTGCCTTAAGGTTCAAGGGCCTGTCCAGAAGTTAAGGGCCTTTCTTCAATAGGTAGCCAGTTCTCTATTCTCTTCACTTTTGGTGGTCCCGTCTCCTCATGGTAGGTTAGATAGATCGAGCCACAACATGACTTTGTCTGATGCATGGTCTCTGATCTCCGTGTGTGAGTGCGTGTGCGTGCGTATCATCATCATCGTCGTCATTGCTCGATGACCCACTCCAGCTCATCTATATGCAGGCCAAAAAGCGTAGGTGATAGAGAGCACCCCTGCGTCTAATGGTGCTCAAGATCTGCTCAGAAATGCCTTGATTAGATCGGAAACATCCCAGAATTGTCTCATAAAGTACCATGATTGCCAGGATAGTGTCTGTGAGGCAATGCACATAGCCATGTTTCTGTTGAATAGAAGTCCAACTAAAGCTGTGGAAGGCAATACTTCAGAAGAGGCATTTAGTGGCGTTAAGCCAAGGCGCTTTGCAAGTGTTTGGCTGTATGGCATATGCCCATATTCCCAAGGATGATAGGAAGAAGTTGGATGCAAACTAAGCAAAATGTATTTTCTTGGGATACAATGAGGAAAGCAAAGCTTACTGACTTTACGATCTTACTAGCAGGAAGAGGATCATAAATGGAGATGTGATCTTTGAAGAGGATCATTGATCTACTATGGAGAAACATGAGGAGGGTACCAGTGAGTTCGTTCCAATACTTGATGATCCACATCCACGTATTGAGGAGTCTCAGGATGATCATATGAGTGATCAAGAGGAAGAATCCGAGGAGACTAGGAAGCGGAAGGAAAGGGGCAAAGTTGTTGAGTCCTATTGACCGTTTTCATCACCAACTGCAAGGAAGAAGTTTCCCAAGTGGTATTGGCAAACTGTGCAGAATGGTTTGATATTGGATGAGAGAGAAAGCAACAATCCAAGGGCAAGAAGATTTCAAAGGCAAGCCTAGGAGCATGGACACCAGGAGACAAACTATGCACTTATGACCACTATTTTGGATTCACAAGATCCGCATACCTTCGTTGAGGCAGCAAATGAGAAGGTATGGCAACAAGCCTTGCAAGAGGAGTATGACTCCATCCTCAAGAATGATACATGGGACTTGGTGAAGCTACCAGAAGGAAAGCGTCCTATTGGGTGTGAATGGGTCTATAGGACCAAATACAAATCGGATGGGAGCATCGAAAAGCATAAGGCAAGACTGGTGGCCAAAGGCTATGCACAACAAGAGGGCTTGGACTATGATGAGACGTTTGCACCTGTGGCTAAGATGACGTCTATCAGGCTGGTTTTAGCATTGGCGGCATTTTATGATTGGGAGGTCCATCGAATGGATGTAAAGAGTGCTTTTCTCAATGGACAACTGGCTGAAAAAGTTCACATGGACCAGCCACAAGGCTTTGAGGCTAAGGGCAAGGAAACTATGGTATGCAAGCTTAAGAAGGCCTTGTACGGTTTGAAATAGGCACCCAGGGTCTGGTGTAGTCGTATTGACGACTATTTTGCCAAGGAGCAATTTATAAAGTCATTCGGATTGCAACTTGTATGTGAAGGAGAAAGATTGGAACATTGTCTTGGTAGTTGTCTATGTGGATGACTTGGTTATTACGGGTAACAATGGGAAGCTGTTTGTAAAGGTGAAGGCTCATTTGTCAAATGAGTTTGAAATAAAAGATTTGGTTTTATTCCACTATTGTCTAGGTTTGGAGGTTTGGAAAAACAAAATTGTGTGTTTATTTCTCAGGCAAAGCATGCATGTGAAGTCTTGAACAGGTTCAACATGTAGGATTGTAAACCCATATCTACTCCCATTGATACCAACAGTAGGCCATCTAGGGATGATGGCACTCCTTTCGTGGTTGAGACTCTTTATAGATAGCTGGTGGGTAGCCTGATTTATCACTTCGAGACTAGACATTTCCTATGCGGTTGGTGTGGCTAGCCAATTTATGAGTTCCCCAACTGAGGCCCATTGGAAAGCAGCTAAGAGGGTATTGAGGTATGTCAAATGTTATGGAATAGAGTACACAAATGATGGTAAGCTTCCGCATTGGGCTGGTGATAGGGATGATCGGAAGTCAACCACAGGTTACACATTCAACCTTGGTTCTGGAGCCATTTCTTGGTGTAGCAAGAAACAGCCCACCATCACCTTATCATCCACAGAGGCCAAGTACCGGCAACGGTGAAGGCTACTTGTGAGGCTATATGGCTTAGGAGACTTCTTGGGGAGGTGTAGATCCCACAAGATGGTCCTACTATTCTTTATTGTGATAGCTAGAGTTGTATCCAGCTAGCCAAGAATCCTGTGTACCATGCTCGTACGAAGCATGTTGAGGTGGACCAACACTTCTTATGAGAGAAGATATAAAGTGGAGAAAATTCAGCTCGAGTTTTGCGATACTAACGACCAAGCAGCGGATATCTTGAGTAAGGCACTTAGTAGAGAGAAGTTTCGTAGCATGCTAGGTGTTGGTATGAACAAAATAGCCATTAAAGGGGGGTGTTGAAATATAATGCCTATTTTGCCCCTTTTGGCTTGTATACTTGTAACTTGTGAGTTGTGCATAAGACATGGGGGTAAATATTTACATACATAGTACACCCCACTTATGCTAATTAGGCTAGTAATGGCAAGTAGGTTAAAGACGCATGGGGGTCTAGAGTTAGACTAGGAAAGACACCATCCCTATGTTTTTCATGGGGCTCTAGAGTTAGACTAGGAAAGACACCATCCCTAGAGCCTTGAGGGGTTTCCATGCCCTCCTACTCTTGAAATAATCATTATGTTGGTGTGAGCTTTGAGTTATCTCTCTCTTGCTTTTGCTGCGTAGGAAAATTTTGTATTCCTGTCATGATAGCCCTAGTGCAGGTCATCCTGGTGTGGATAAGACTTGTGAGTTAATCCGATGTAATTTCTGGTGGCCAAGTTTAATAAAGATATCCATAGTTATGTGACACATTGTTTTAAGTGTCCAGTTAACAAAGTCGAAAGGATTAAAGTTCCTAGATCGTTACACCCTTTGCCTATTCCAGAGGGAAGATGGGAGAGTGTATCGATGGACTTTATTACACACTTGCCTCGTATGCAGCTTCAACATGATGCCATAATGGTTGTGGTTGACAGACTCACAAAAATGGCTCATTTCATTCCAACCCATTATAAAATAGATGCACTTGGGGTAGCTGATCTATTCATACAACATGTATTCAGACTTCATGGGTTACCATCATCCATAGTGTCTGATAGAGATCCACGCTTTACGGGTCATTTTTGGACTGCCATAATGGATAAGCTTGAGGTGCGGTTGAGAATGAGTAGTATTGATCACCCTGAAACGAATGGTCAAATAGAGAGAGTTAACCAAACCATGGAGGACATGCTTAGGGCGTACATAAGTGTTAAGCAAACACAATGAGAGAAATATTTGCCATTGTTGGAGTGTGCTTACAACGATAAAAACAATGCTTCTACTAAGATGAATCTTTTCGAGTTGAACTATGGATTTAGGCCAAGTAGTCCAATTACTGTAGGGATACCTCATAAAGTGCCTAGTGTTGTTGACTTTCTAACTCACATGGTACAAATGCTTGAGTTAGCCAAGAAAAATGTGAAACAAGCGGTGGATCGCGCAAAGACATTTGCTGATCGGGATCGCACACCAAGAGAGTTCAAGAAAGGACTCAACTTCTCTTAAGACAGGGAAGTGTTACAAGTTATCTCCGCGTTATTGTGGACCCTGGAAAATAGTTAACAAGCTTAATGATGGTGCTTATAAACTGGTGTTGCCTCAGGATTGTAAAGTTCATCCTGTTTTTCATGTTTCACACTTAAACTTGCTAACTTGCTAACTGATAGACTTCTATTGTTTCAGGAGCATGGAGAGGTCCATCAGTTAGAAGTCCATCAAGTTATCACGACTTAAAGTTAAACATGAAAAACAGGATGAACTTTAAGTTGTGATAACTTGCTAACTGATGGACTTCTATTGCTTCAGGAGCATGGAGAGGTGATGCACGGACCTGACAGAGTATTGGATCGGAGAGAGAGACAACTTAGAAACCGTCTGATCCTTGAGTACTTGGTTGCATGGCATGGTAGACCTCTCACTGATACTACCTGGGAGACCGCGCACGCTTTGCATGCACAATACCCTTCTTTTACCATCGCGGATGATGTTCCTTGACGAGGGAAGGAATGTTATCTACTTATAATAAGGACACCTCTTGATTCTTAGTTATGTACTTATTAGTTTTCTAATAAGGACACCTCTTGTTCTCATCCTCATCCTCATACTCATCCTCATCATCACTCCTCTCCTCACCTCTCTCCTCTACAGACTCCTCCCCTAAGGACTTTGAAACTGATGATGCCTTAGACTCTATTACCACTCACAGTTCATGTATCTCATGCTTATTACAATTGACTAGCTAGAACTTAGAACATAAAACATATGCCTATCAAGTTTCGAACTTTGAACACTAGACACATAGATCATATATCATTGATCCGATTTTCGAAAAATCGCATGTTGTGTACTAATTACAAAAGCATGTACAACCAACACAACTTGTCACATGCAATCAATCCACAACATCCTTTTACCAAAATCATAAAGTATGCATGTATCCAAAAATTGAGTAAAAGAAATGATAGTCAATACATCATGCAAATTAAGTATGAATAAAGATTGTAGTAGTACTTTAGCCAAAATTGAGTACTAGAGTAAATTAACATAATCTTTGCGTGTACTTGTCCGTACATTCTTGACATAGTTGCACAGAAACGTGTTTATGTAAACATTTTTAGAAATGCGTTTCTCAGAAACTTGTTTTTGGATTCAAAATCTTTGAAAAAAACAAAAAAAAAAATCAATAGGGATTGACAGAATCCAACAAGAATTGATGCATCTAGACTTGACCATATTGTACCCGAAACACTCGGCAACCTACTTAAATGTACTGGACTTAATTAATGCTTTAATTTGATCAAGAATCATGATCCCTTACCAAGGATGGATGATCTAATGTACCGATTGAATGGTGCTAAGTATTTCACCAAATTGGATCTTAGATCGAGTTACCATCAAATTAGAATTAAGGTTTTGGTTCTAGATATGGCCACTATGAATTTTTGGTTTTACCATTTGGTTTAACTAATGCCCGCAAATGATGAACGATATTTTTCGTCCATATCTAGGAAAATTTTTGGTGGTTTTTTTGGACGACATTTTAATTTGTAGCAAAACTCTTGAGGAGCATAAAGCGCATTTGCGTATAGTCTTGGATATTCTTAGACATGCAAAGCTCTATGCTAAGGAGTCTAAGTGGGAGTTTTTTCAAGCAAAACTCAAGTACCTTGGACAAATCATTTCCAATCATGGTCTTGAGATCGACTATGATGAGGTCCGTAAAGTTCGTGATTGGTCTATCTTGAAAACCATTAGGGAAGTAAAATCTTTTTAAGGCTTCACATGATTTTTTCATAAGTTTAGTAAAGATCATGCCTTAATTGCATTACCTTTAACTAATCTTCATAAGGGAGTGAAGAAAGCCAAAAGAAAAACCAAAAATGGCAAAGTTCGCTAGTAGTGTGGATCGATGAATCGAATCAAAGCTTTGAGGCTTGGAAAATAGTGGACCTTAGCTAACCTTTTCTAGTCAAAATGGATGCTAGCGACTATGCGATGGGAGTAGTCCTTTATCAGGATGGTAGACTTGTGGCTTTCGAAAGCAAGAAGTTGGACCCAGCTCATAGTAGATACTCTTACTTATGAGACGGAATTTTTTGTTGTCATCCATGCTTTAAAGATCTGTGATGCCATGGACACTAGGGGTCGTAAGGCCCGTCGGTCGGAACTCATTCAGGAATTTGATTTCCACGTTAAGTACCATCGAGATGCGTCGAATTGTGTCGTTGATGCTTTGAGCCAGATTGGAGAGGTTAACCAGTTATGCTTTGCTGAGTTCCAATCTGATTTTTATCTTACCTTTGTTGGACCGATGAGTTTTTTGGTCGTATTTAGCAAGAAGTTTTACTTTGAGAGATAATGTTGGAAAGTAGGATTCCAAGAAGTCTCGTGAAGAAAAGATACTTTTAGATTATTCCATTTGGAATGGTCTACTTTTCTATAAAGGAAAAGTGTGTGGCAGATATTGTGGACATTAGGGCCCAAATCCTACATGGAATAACAAGATAGTCCGGTGCGGGACATCTTGATATACAAAGAACACTTGACCTTGTTAAAAGAGTATTTTATTGGCCAAAGATGAAAGGCCATGTGGAGGCATGCGTTCAAAAGTGTGAACAATGCAAGTTAATAAAGTGGAAAGACTCAAGGTAGCTGGTCTGCTACATCCATTGGAAATTCCCAACAAGAAGTGGGAAGAACAGAACATGATAGTCCCATCGCTTTTAATAAACCACGACTCCTTCATCCATTGCAGTGTGTGTTAAACTTGTTAACAGTATTGCAGTCTGCAACTTTCGCTTTTGTATAGAAAAACCACTGTTTCCAAAATGTATTTGACATCAGTTGTGTTCACTATTTACTGGGCAAAGAGGAGAAGCTTTTCTAGCTGTGTTGAGACATTTTTTTTACTTAAGTTTGATATAGGACTGTCATTGCTGATTGCAATTAGGCGTTCTCTGGCATGCAACCATTTCTAAGAATGTCAAGATACCTTCTTTCAGCTGGTTATTTGCTATTAGCCTTGATAAGTAGGCTGTAGTTGGTCATATTTGTTGGGTTGCAAATAGTATCATTTGGCCTACGTACCATTCATAAATACATAATGTCTGCATTGCTTCTCTTCACACAAGTTTTTGTCTGTTCTTTGAATTTTCAGCTCTCAATTGTCACATCTATAATGTTTTCTGTTTTGGAAATTTTGTTGAGCTGTAAGTCGTGCTCATACTGTAGTGAGTGCAGGTGCTAGAACAGCAGCTAACTTGTGCTGCTTACGAGCTTCCATTAGAAGTGTCTCATGATGAAGAGTATTTTGGATCTGGGCTACCTGGGGCGGTTACAGAGCTTGTCAAAAAAGGACTCTTAGGGCAGCATCCAAATCATGGTCCTCAAGAAAAAAGCTGGTGTTACATAGGTGAAGAGGTATAACATGATCTAGTATTGCTATATTTTGTTGCAGTGTGACATTACTATTGATGCTGTATTTTATCTTTTGACAAGGCTTTTAGCAATTTTAAATCATAGTGTTGTTTGTATTTTATACAGGAATTGCCTTCGAGTATTGTAAGCATGAGAGGGATTGATCGTGAGAAATATACGGTAATCAATCAAATCACCAATGAAACTATTGAGGAGGTTGAAGCTAGCAAGGCATTTTTTCAGGTAACGTTCACTGAATAAGCGATCATTTTTGCTACAAATGTTAATGTTGTCAGAGGCTTGGCTGACATTGAAATCAGTCTTTTAATACAGGGAGCTTTCATGCTACTGGGAGGGCATTGGCTCTTGTTCCTCTACCTTTTGCAAGTTCCATTAGATGGTTGGACAGATGCAGAAGGTTAAGGTTTTGCCTGTGTGTTATGTCCTTGCAGGACTATGGTGACCAAATGGAGTCAATGCTATGAATCCGTTGCTTAGATCAATGAATGAATAAGCCCCAAGAACCATAGAACAAAAATAAAAGAAGCCCTGACTACATTTGTAGAATTAGAACTAGGTTCTCATTTATTTGAGTTTGTTTCTAGTAACGAGCTTTTATCATGACTGAGTTTTCCCTTCAGAGTGATAGCATTTAAATCAATGGAAACCTAGATACATATTTAGTGTGTGATAATTGATTTGGCATGCTCTTGGGTTTCAGTGATATTAGTAGGAATGTAGTAGCTACACTTATGCTATATTTAATGGATATGGTCTTAGACTCTGTGGTATGGACCTTTGTAGTATTAGTTTCTACGTTATTTTTAAATTTTCAGGTAGTGTTTTAGACCTACAAGTAATATTTATATTGTTATTGCAGGTTTATGAAGGTGCTGTTTACATTCATCAAGGCAAAACATACCTGGTCAAAACTTTGGACATTGCAGCAAAGGTGGCATCTTGTATTCAGGCTGATGTGAAATACTACACCAAAACTCGAGACTTCACAGATATCCATGTTTTGGGAGGCGAATTGGTGAGCGCTCATGTGATATGAATATCCAAAATAAAAACTCTATGAAATTTGAGTGTTTCAATTGTTCCATGGAAAATATATCAGCTTACCTGATCCGTTTACTCTTGTACATGGAGTCTAGAGCTAGATTTTTAGGTCATGTAATATTGCTTTAAGTTGCAGAACATATGCATAGACCACTGTTACAGTGGATCATGATTTGCTGCAAAATGTTCTGGAATGCCAACGTCGACAAATTTCTTTTTTTTGGGCAAAAAAAGACCCGTGGCTAATTTTTTTTTCTTTTTGGGATAGTTTAGTTAGTGTTAAATGAACACGGAAATTATCAATGAATGCATCAAAAGAAGGTATTATTAAATTGAAAATAGGCAAAAATAACATTGCATGGAGGCTAGAGCTATATTAATCTGGTCATTTATAGATAGAAATAGACTGTAAACCAAAAAGACGTTGGAGTGCAAACAGTCAACGTTACAAGGTTACTCGATCCAACTAAATGGGAAGGCACCTAAGATTACTTAAACTTCTGATGGTTATGTAACACAGGAGAAGATGAGAAGACGAGAGAGTGCCACAAGCAACACGCACTTTGCCTTATAGCACAGGTCTGTCTATAGGCCTTTATAAAATGCTTTTGGGAGCTCAAGTCAATAAGCCTGTCAAGGATGGTTTACAGGTTGTGTATGGCTGAATTTCAACCACCTGTTGGATCCAAGTTCCAGAGAAAAGAATCAGCTCATTTATTCATGTCATGATTTCTACATTATTGACAGTTTATCGGTAAAGTAGGCTATTAAGTTGTCTTTCACAAGTTCACATCCTTATCCTCACTCGATCATCTATGAGTTTGGGACCCAACTAGCATTAGGACTGATGAGTACTTGCTATAGCTCACAATTCCACAATGGCTTTTCTTACTATGCATTTGTTTAGCAAGTTATAACATCCTAACTGGCATAACTCCACCCCTTAGAAACCCGTTCCGACCCTTTTGGGCCAGAATGTACTGTACGTTCCGGAACATACTGGGTTCGGAACGTTTTTTCCAAAATAAAAAAGACACGTATTGAAGTGTCACCTGCTGGCCACAATCTTCCTACTTCTTGATAATACATTGAGCGACGCTTGATAAATACATTGCAGGATGCTAGATATCAGAAACGGTGGAAAAACATACAGTTCAAGCAGAAACAAAATTGAAGAAGTTACTAGTTATCGGTTACTGTCACGTCCTCCATCTTCATCATACTCATTTGCGTGTTTTTTTTTTTCTAAGTCTGGCTTTATGTTGCTGCTGTGCTAGTCTGCCACTGCGCTGTGCACATATTCAGTTGACTGGCCCTTTTTTCTTCGTTATGCATGAAATTTAGTGCTATATCTGAAAACTCACTCTCTATCTCGATGACCATGCCTTGTCTGACAATAATGCATATCTTGTCTGACTGCTGTTTATACAGAGCTGCTTATAGCCAAAAAATCTGGCAAAAATTAATGAAATTCTTGCAGCTCCCTATTGAGCCACGTTCTTAAGCTCACGCTGATCCTAGATTCACTATTCCGTTCCTTATCTCAATTCCTTCGTTAAAAAATAATATATATTTTTGCTGAAATTGTTTTTTGGTCAAGTTCCGGAACGGAACGTGCTTGAAACGCGTTCCGTTCCGGAACGGCCAACTAAGCTCCACCCTTTTGTACAGTTTTCCTAGAAAAGTTTCAAGGAGAAGCAAAAATATTTAAGGCAAAGTCAGAAACAACCAAAATATATTCAGTTTTTTTTTTCATTCCGGGAAACCCGAACCCTAATTTCCGGAATGTGATCCGAATCACACGTTCCAGAATATGGGTTGCGTCTATTCCATACACACACATTGTCCCTTTGAACATCTTTGATTTTTTCTCAAATGTTTTTCACCTTCAAACACACATCCTTCATGTCCTCAGAATTTTTTTTAAGAGTGTTGTGAAAGTAAGAGTCTGCCCATCCTAGTGTAAGACTTCAAGAGCTCAAACTCATTTTTAAATGGTCTCGAGAAATAAAAACAGAGGAATGTTTCTTTGAGTGGAGACCATATTATTCCATCTTTTTGCTACGCAATTGTTGGAATCTGAACTCTGATACTTACAATTGGTGATTTAAAATGACTTCATTGCAAGAATCTGCCAACTTAACTTTGTATTTAACCTTTTCCATCTCCATGCTTTTATCATGCATTTGTCTATGCAAAGTTTTGAACAGTTTGTGTGCTGTTAGTTGTGTTGGCTGTGGGATTTAGGTGTAATTTAATTTCATGTTTGTGATACATGTGGAGGACTAATATTAATGTTGGATATTAACATTACAAAAGTTTTGAGTCCATCTACTTTCTTTTTCCTTTTAATAGCTTTTATTTGCATCTGAACTTTTGTGATGTATATAATCATAAAGGCTATGTCTATATATGCCAAAACACCTGTTCATACCAAACTGCACCATTGTTAATTATTTCAAGTATACATTTTGCAGATTCAATTTCGTTTGAAAAGTGCTAAAGCCTTACTCACCTTGATGTTCTTGTCCTTAATCTTCATACTGATCTGGATTTCAATTATTTCATGAACCCTAAATATGTACTTACCCAAGTTGTGGTCATTGAAAATGTTTGTACATTCGGAATTTATTGAGTTGGGACCGCATGTGGTTCAATTTTAAATATGTTGAGATTTCCAAAGTTCTTATCGAATGAAAAGGTGAAGTTCTTTGTAAATTGTTATGTATCGCTATCTCTGAAGGCATTTGCTGGTGCTGTTAGTTAGTTCTGATAGATGATGACCGCAATTGCTGGTGCTGTTTGTAAACTGTTATGTATCGCTATCTCTGAAGGCGTTTGCTGTTGCTATTTGTTAGTTCTGATAGATGATGACTGCAATTGCGTTTTATTAACAAATGCATATTTTCTCCTACATAAGGGCTCACAGATGGAAATCAAGAGAATCTCAAATAAAGGTGTTTACCTTTTATATGATGATCATTTGACTGTGTGTGCCTCCAGGCTTATCCTAGGAGGGTTCCAAACCATAATTATCCCACAACATCTGCGCAGGCCAATATGTGTAAAGTTACAACACGATGGATTGGTTTCCGTCGCATCTGGCAGGGTAGTAATGAGACCTTTGACTCGGTGGATCTATTTCTTCCACCTGCCTCATATGAATCCCAGGTTGGTTCAACATAGGAATTCTTATACTGTTTGTCTTCTTTTCTTGGCTTGTTGGTTTCTGAACTGTACATTCATATCAAAAGGCAAAAAACTTTCATGGTTATAAAGTTGCAAACTTAAGTCCTTTGCAGTTATAGACTCAATCTATGAATACAATATCAATGAAGCATGAATGACTATAGGAGAAACAATCAATCAATCAATCCCCCATAAGAATGGCTAAGAGTATCTGATATAATCAATGGCTAAAGCCCTAGAAGCAGTAGCAAAGGACTAATCTACCTAATGGCTAAAGAAAGACTAAACCCAAATCACAAGCTACTTAATGAGCAAATGACAACCCTATATATCAATTAAGGGCGGTCCATTTATGTAGGTTGCCGAATATTTCAGGCACAGTGTGGTCCAGTTTAGGTGCATTAATCCCTGTTGGATTAGTGTTACAACTCCCTAAGATCTCCGACTGCCTTGAAGGTTCCGCACACCCCACAGCAGTGACGATGCACTGTATCCGCCCATCCATAGGGTCACAACCGACCCACTCCCAAGCACTGGAGCTATCAACGTAATCATGCCTAGTCAAGCCTCCTACGATAACTGGCATCCCATACCACCAGCCATCGCACTCGGCTCTCCCTAGCATACATCTCCTGGCCTGGAGATACATCTTGGCTCATGCACGTGCTCTCCATCCACCAACTCCTGGGTAGACTGAGTGAATGGAAAGAGGGAAGCCCCACCACTATATAGACATAGCATGGTGAGTCCCACCAAGCACGGTGCTGCCGGCGACACGTGACCACCTAGGACTAATGTCCGCGATATCTAGCACACAAACTTTTCCTCTTCGGAAAAGTAAACCATTCCGAATGGAATAATCATTAAGTATCTTCTCTTCGCAATATTTCTTGGAATCCTGCTTTCCAAGATTATTTCTCACAATAGAGCTTCCTGCCAGGACTTCTTACCAAATACAACCGAAAAACTTGACAAAGATCTCGTAGAGAAAGATACAACTCGGATTGGAACTCAGCAAAGCATAACTGATTAACCTCTCCAATCCGGCTCAAAGCATCAGCGACAAAATTCGACATACCTTGACGGTACTTAATGTCGAATTCGAACTCCTGAATGAGTTCCGACCAACGGGCCTTGTGATCCCTAAGGTCCGAGGCATCACAGATATACTTAAGAGATTCATGATCTATCATAACCATGAATTTAGATCCATACAAATAATGTCTCCAGATCTTTAACGCATGGATGACAACAAAAAGTTCCTTCTCATAAGTAGAATATCTACTTTGAACTGGGTCCAACTTCTTGCTTTCCAAAGCCACAGGTCTACCATCCTGGTAAAGGACTGCACCCACCGCATGGTCACTAGCATCCGTTTCCACCAGGAAAGGTCTGCTAGGGTCCACTATGTGTAAGATAGGGGCTGTAGACACTAACATCTTCAAAGCCTCAAAGCTTTGAGTAAGTTCATCAGTCCAAACAACAGGTGGACTGATTTTCGAACGCCTTCCAGCTTTCTTCTTATTACCCTTTTTATTTTTCTTTTGGCTTTCTTTACTCCCTTAAGAAGATTCGTTAGAGGCAATGCAATTAAGGCATAGTCTTTAATGGATTTATGAAAAAACCCTGTGAAGCCCAAAAAAGATTTAACTTCCCTAATGGTTTTCAGGATACGCCATTCACGAACTTTTTGGACCTTATCGTAATCGATCTCAAGACCTCGATCGGAAACGATATGTTCTAAGTACTTGAGTCTTGTCTGAAAGAACTCACACTTAGACTCCTTAGCATAAAGCTTTGCCTGCCTTAGATTATCTAAGACTGTTCGCAAATGCGTCTCATGCTCCTCAAGAGTCTTACTGTAGATCAGTATGTCATCCAAAAATACCACGAGAAACTTCCCTAGATATGGACGAAGAATATCGTTCATCATCTGTTGGAAGGTTGCCGGGGCATTAGTTAGACCAAAGGGTAAAAATAGAAATTCGTAACGGCCATACCTAGAACAAAAACCAGTTTTGGAAACATCCCCCTCGTGTATTCTAATTTGATGGTACCTCGACCTAAGGTCCAATTTGGTGAAATACTTAGCACCATTCAATCGGTCCATTAAGTCGTCCATCCGGGGTAAGGGATAACAGTTCTTAATAGTCATTTTATTAAGCCTTTTGTAATCGACACAAAGACGAATACCACCGTCTTTCTTGCCGGTTAACAAAACAGGAGCTTCCCAAGGGGATTTACGAGGCCTAATATGGCCCTTACGTAATAACTCCTTAAGTTGACTAGCAACTCCATCTTCTTCTTTCGGGCTCATCCTGTAGGGGAAAAGCGATATAGGAGAGCTGTCGGGGAGAAGATCTATGTGCTAGTCTACTCCTCGTGAGGGGGGAAGACCCTCAGGCAACTGCTCAAGGAATATATCATTATATTCCTTGCTAAGTCTCTTAAAGATTTTGCCTTCAGGCGAAGTTTCTAGATTATCATCAGAAAAAGACAATGCTTTAGGGAAAGTCGATACATTAACATTGAAATTATGAGTATTAAAAGCATCCATGTACGATTCATCTTTCAAATAACATAAATATGAATGATATTCAAAATCCAGAATACATTGATTAGCTACATGAGCAGTTACAAAAGGTAGATCAGGCTCATCGCCTTTAAGACAAACCAATGAGTCATTATGCAAGAAAGAGATACTATGAGAAACATAATCTTCTTTAAGGACTCATTCCTAGAATAAAACCATTCTTTACCTAGGATTAAATCTACCTTATCAAGATTCATAACATGAAAAAATAAACTATCTACATAGTTTTGAATCCTCAACGGCACGTGGGAGACAAAGTGGTCCCAGACCTGCTGCTCCCCACCAGCTGTCATCCTAACCACATACCTGTGGTCACTTGGTGCGGTTGCCAACTGCAGCTTCTGCACCAACTTAGCATTAATAAAATTATGCGTAGAACCGTAATTAAAAAGAACACTCACGGGTTGGCTACCTACGAACCCACTCTTACGAATGAGGTCGTGAGGTCCAAAAACCGCAGTGTTAAAACAACAATCCATACAAACCGTTTTATTTTTAAAAGATACATCAATGCAAGAAATAGAAGAATTACCTGGTGCCTTAAAGGAGTGGTCACCCTTCTTCCGTCTCTTCGGGCAGTCCTTGGAAAGGTGCCTCTTCTCCATGTAGGAGAAACACAACCCGTTGCTTTTGGCCTTATCAAAGTCAGCTCTCTCCAACCGAGGGCGCTTCTTTTCCTTTTCCGAAGGGGAAGCTGCGTCAACCACTCGCTCCTTGCCCTTTTTGAAAGGAGGGCCCGTAGAGGGTTTGTCTTTGGATTCAGGCTTTTGGTGCTCTTTGCGGGTCACAGTGTGCGTGTCGTCAAAAATACGAGCGAAACGCACGACATCCTCTAAGGATTGTGGATGATTGCGGCAGACCTCCAACTGATATTCTTTGGGCAAGCCCAAAATGAAATGCAACTTAAGGAGCACTTAGTCTATGCTGTTAAAAAACTGCGAAGCAGCCTCTTGGAAGTCTTGCAGATAGACGTCCAAGGGTTTCGTCCCCATTTGCAACGTGACAAATCGACGATAATATTCAAAAATGTTAAGGACAGGCATAAAGGCAACCTGGAAGTCATCCCAAGTAGTTGGGACTGTAGCTCGGTCTTTAAGATCCTACCACCATGAGTACGCTTTTCTGCGTAAAAACATGCTTGCACAATCACGTACCAAAGGAGTGAATATACTCCACCTCCCCCTCTCAAAAACGCAGGGCTTGCAGTCCCAAGACACAAACTGCGTATGGCCTACTGCTATCTCTTCTTGCAGGGCGCCCCCCCCCCCCCCCCCCCCCCTGATTGAAAACCAAAAATTCAGACCCCTGTGCACAGAAGTCCGAAACCCTGTGGATTCGCAGGTTCCCGTGTGGGTGTTTTTTTTTCTTCTCTAATAAAACAAAGGTAAGAGGGGTTAAAACCTAGGCCTTTTAAAGAATTTGAAAACCAATCTTATGCAAACTTTAAACTAAACTTCAACTCTTTCTAATACAAACCAAAAAACACAAGGCTTGAATAGAAAAAGGGAAAATTATTGTGAATAGCCTGTTTAAAAGAAAAACAAGCCTACATCCACATGCCAACCTTTTCCCAAGATAAAACTTGAACAAAGGTTAAAAGATAAACAACCACATTCCAACTAAAGGAATATACCCATAACGCAAAGGCAAATAAGAGAACGTGTGCACCTCGAAAGGAAATCGGTTGCTCTGATACCAACTGTTACAACTCCCTAAGATCTCCGACTGCCTTGAAGGTTCCGCACACCCCATACCAGTGACGACGCACCGTATCCGCCCATCCATAGGGTCACAACCGACACATCCCCAAGCACTGGAGCTATCGACATAATCATGCCCAGTCAAGCCTCCTATGATAACTGGCGTCCCATACCACCAGCCATCGCACTCGGCTCTCCCTAACATACTTCTTTGGCCTGGAGATACATCCTGGCTCATGCACGTGCTCTCCATCCACCAACTCCCGGGTATACTAAGTGAATGGAAAGAGGGAAGCCCCACCACTATATAGACATAGCATGGTAAGTCCCACGGTCCTGCCGGAGTTATGAACGTAGCCACGACTGATCTAGATTTAGTCTATGAAAGCATCACATAAACAAGACTTAACCCTAGAAAGCAGGAGAGAGAAAGCTTAAAGAGACTAAAGAAGGAGATCATATCATAAGCCAAGTAACAAATGACACAGAATCCCTACTTATAGCCAAGAGGAAGCCCTAAAAGGAAGCTTCCAGTGGCTAGGGCCAAACTGAGAGGGAAAATAGTGCGCCCTCCAAGAAGGCCCCCACTCTCAGTAATATGACCAAATAACCAATATAGTGAATCATAGGGCCCAAGGCCAATAATATGGTCTAAATGTCAATAATAGGGCCCAAGCCAACCATATAGTCTAAATGTCAAATAATAAATAAAAAAGCCCAAAGCCTGCCTATGCATAAAGTAAAGTAAATGTAAATGGACATGGTGAATGTAATGAGCCGAGTCCATAACTCTCCCCAACACAAAAATAAGACCCAACTGCCATAAAGGACTGGATCAAGTAACACCAAGCCCTGGAGGATCAACTGGAACAACATCTGGTGTAGTAACAACTGGAGCAACAGCTGATGTAGAGGAATCAACAAGTGCGGTAAGAGCACGAGCCTGATCCGCAAGTGACGGTGTATGATAAAAGACATCAATAGGCTCCCATGTGGCCTCCTCAACAGGACGACCATCCCACTGGACTAGGAACTGAATCTGCCGGCGGCGTCGACTATGATGCAAACGCACCTGAAGGATAGCAGCAGGTAATAAAGGAAAGAGATCCGGTGCAGTAGGAAACTCAGCATCACGATGAGCATCATCCTCAATAGCAGCACGTAATAAACTGACATGGAATATATCACAGGCACGTGTGGAAGCAGGAAGCTGAAGACGATATGTAACTGGACTAAGAACCTCCAATATACAATAAGGCCCATAATAACATGGTGCAAGCTTCTCAGTAGAAGCATGGCCCTGAATAAAATGATGACGTGCAAACCGTAGGCGTAGATATACCATATCACCAACATGAAACTCAACATGACGTCGACGACGATCAACTGAAGCCTGATAACGCTGCTGGACCTGCTGCAAATGGGAACTGGCTTGGAGAATAAGCTCGCGAGCACCTGATAGAAATGAAGACAGTGTCACAGGTGTATCCTCAGGAGGAAGAGGAATACCAGGTAAAAGAGGTGCATAACCATGAGCTAATAAAAATGGTGCAACGCCGGTGCTGGTACTAACAGAGCTGTTATAGCTATACTCTGCCAAACATAAGTGATGATCCCAATCCTTCCTTGAAGGAGTAACAAAATGGCGCAAATAATCCTCAAGGATCTTGTTAAGGACCTCAGACTGCCCATCAGAAGTAGAATGATAAGCAGACCCCATAAAAAGCTGTACATCCAATATACGCATAAGCTCTGTCCAGAACAATGATGTAAACTTACTATCCCGATCAGAAAGGATAGTACGAGGAAACCCATGTAGGCGAAATATCTCTGAAAGGAACAAGCGTGCACACTGCTCTGCTGTGATAGTACTGTGGACGGGTATGAAATGTGCCTGTTTCGAGAACCTGTCAACTACCACCATACATGAATCGTGACCACGACGGGTGCGAGGAAGGCCAATGATAAGACGGTGGTCAACAATGGAATAAGCCTGATGAGGTGAAGACGACATAGGTGGAACAGAACTATAAACATCACGAAAATCAGAACATGTAAGATAAGCAGATGGAAGATCATCAAACCAAGAAGGGATCGTGGCAACAAGGGTATTCAATAAAGCAGGAAGTCTAGACGGAGAAGAGATAACGTAAGGACTGATGATCAGTAACGATATCAAAAGGAACACGGTACAGGTAATGGCGCCACTTCTTAAGAGCATAGATAATGGCAAGAAGCTCTTTCTCATGGACAGAATAACGTTGCTCATAAGAGCGTAAACGACGCGACTCATAAGCAATAATACACTGAGACTGACGAAGCAAGGCACCCAAACCAACATTACTAGCATCGGTCTCAACAATAAATTTCTGATCAAACTGTGGTAAACACAGGACAGAGGCCTCCACAACAGCACGACGAAGAATGTCAAAGGCGAACTGACAATCAGAAGTCCAAACAAAAGCACTAGACTTCTTCAAAAGGGCATGAAGAGGGGCAGCCACAGTGGCAAAGTGAGGAACAGGACGACGAAGGTGAGTAGCGAGACCAAGAAACATACGAACATGGTGGACATCTGTGGGAACAGGCCAATCAGCGATTGCCCGAACCTTATGAGGGTCCAAACGAATACGACCATCACAAATGAGAAATCCTAAAAACTCAATCTCAACAACAGCAAAGGAACACTTAGAAAGTTTAGCAAACAACTGGTGATGAACAAGCAATTGAAAAACAGATGAAAGATGTAACACATGCTCATCAAGAGTCTTACTAAAAACAAGAATATCATCAAAATAAACTAAAACACAACGACCAAGGAGAGGACGCATGATGTTATTCATCACATTCTGGAACAAAGGTGGACCATTAGTAACACCAAAAGGAAGAACACGAAACTCATACAAACCAAGATGGGTACGAAACGCAGTCTTGTGTTCGTCCGAAGGATGCATCCTAATCTGGTGATAGCCGGAACGTAAGTCTATCTTAGAGAAAAGATGAGAAGTGCCTAACTGGTCAAAGAGATCATCCATGTGAGGAATAGGATACTGGTTACGGATGGTCAACTTATTGAGGGCACGATAATCAATGCAGAGGCGTTTGGAACCATCTTTCTTACTGACAAGGAGAACAGGGGCACCAAAAGGACTGTGACTAGGAACAATAAGGCCCTGATCTAGTAAAGCAGTAATCTGAAGCTCAACCTCATCACGCTCAGACTTAGACATACGGTAAGGAGGCCGGGAGGGAGGAGCAGAACCAGGACGCAAATCAATATGGTGGTTCACATCACGTAATGGTGGTAGCGTCGTAGGTTCTGAAAAGACAAATGCATACTGATGTAATAAGTCAGATATCACCTGAGGAACAGCTGCTGGAGGAGAGGTAGTCACTGGAGAATCTGCTGCAGCACGCTGAACACATAATAAAGCTGCACAATGACCCTTAGGTAGGCTGTGGATAAACTGCTTCCCGCTGATCAGCTGGAAATCTGCCTGAGAATCAATACCAGCAAGTGAGTGGGTCACTGCATCATGAACAAATGTCAATGTCTGCTGAGCCAGGTCCAAAGTAACCGCTCCCAATGAAGCAAACCAATCAGCACCAAGGATAAGGTCATAGCGCTCCAGAGGAATGATATAAAGATCTGCCTGTCTTGAAAAATCACCAATGCGGTAGGATAATCCCTGAAACATCTGAGAACTAGGAAATGAGTGAGAACTGGCAACCTCGACTGTGAGAGGCTGTGGAGCAGGAATAGGTGAAGCGCGTATCCGGCTGAGAACATAACTGCTGATAAAGGAATGAGTGCTGCCGGTATCAACTAAAGCAATATACTCACGACCAGTAATGCGCACACGTAGCCGAATGGAGCGAGGACCGGGGCACCCTGTCCAGGTAGCATAAGCAAGCTGAGCATGGCAAGTAGCAGGAAGTAAATCAGTAGAAGGTTCAGGAGATAGATCAGGCTCATCAGATATATGAATGTAGATATCGGACTCATCTGGGGTAGTGCCCTCATGGTAGAAAACAGCAGTAGAAGTAGGCAGGGGCTGGCGGCAATCACGGGCAATGTGGTCAGGACTCTTACAACGAAAGCAAAGACGCTTCTGCTGAATGTCAGTGAACTCTGCAGACGTGTAACGTCGGACAAAAGCAGGACGAGGAGGCGGAGGGCGAGGAGCGGGAGAAGTAAGAGAAGAGGTCGGGACGACAGTGGATGGGGCAGATGGGGCCGGAGATGGTAGAGGTGAAAGAGATGGACGGGGTCGGGAAAAGCGAAAGGGAGCAGGATCAGGGTACTTATGCTGTAAAGTACTAGCAAGGGACATGGCCTCAACAAGTGTGGGTGGACGGAAAGAAGAGACTTCGTATTGTAGAGCACTACGAAGTCCAGCAATGTAGCGAGAAATAAGCTCGGTGGGCTGAAGATCTGTAAAGAGGTAGGAAAGGTCCATAAACTGATATGTATAGGAAGAAAGATCACCAGTCTGAGTAAGACTACGGAGAAGTATCAAGCTTTGCAAACCAATTCTCTAACAAGTTCCCGTCAGAGGAACCAGAATAAGTGGCAAGCTGTACCTGATCACGAAAATCTCGAGCAAAATGTGGCTCAGGAGCTAGATGTCGTGGAAAATGTGACTCAGGAGCTGTAGGACGTGGAAAACCGGGTGGTGGGTTAGGTGGAAAATGAGGCCCACCGCCAAAGGAAGTAGACGAGGATGGAAGTCCAAATGGAGACCCAAATGATGAATGAATAGGGGCTTTGCCAGGTCCATGTGGCTGTAAGTAATCAATCTGTGACTGCATAGTGGCAAAGCCGGTCTGTAGAGTGGTAAAACCGGTCATCATTTGGTCGAAACGACTAGTGAGGAGAGTAAGAGAGTCACGCATATCAGCAAACTATTCATCTAAGTTCCGGAATGACTCGTAGGTGTAGTGGGTGAGCTAGCCATGAGGAAGAAAAAGTAAGCGAGAAAAGAAATGTGACGAACTGAAGGAGAGGACATAAGTCGTCACAACAGACACGCCAATGAAAAGACACAATAGAACTCGCGATGTAAGATGAACGGAAAGGACAACTAAGTAAGAAATACCTCGTAACCGCAAACGGAAGTGAGCTGAAAAATAGCGGCGATATGTCGAGGTACCGGGCAGCCTCCAAAAAAGATGCTAAGGGCCCGACAACGTGGAGTAAACGGTGGGTAAAAGTATGGGAAACAATAATGGACTATGGGGCTGGAAAGGGAGCAGCTAAGGAAAGGAAGTGATAACAAAAAGGAGGTATGGGCAGTGAGGAAACAAGGCTGAAAAATCAGAGATCGCCCTTCAAGGGTAAAAAAAAAGTTTGCGATAAAGACGGGGAGCAATCCCGATGCGCGATGAAGTTGGGTGGGAGTGGCTTTCTAAGCATCTACGCGTGTTTCTATTGTCCGGGGTAGGCTTGCGAACACAGACAGCAGTGTAGGAGGGTGAGCTGAAATTGAGGCGGATGTAGGGCGCCAGCTATGGTGGAGTGTTGTCCGGGGTAGGGTTGCGAACACAGACAGCAGTGTAGGAGGGTGAGCTGAAATTGAGGCGGATGTAGGGCGCCAAGAAAGGAGAAACACCTGTGCTGGAACTAACAGAACTGTTATAACTATATTCAGCCAAACATAAATGCTGATCCCAATCACGACCAGAAGGAGAAACATAATGTCGTAAATAATCCTCCAATACCCGGTTAATAAACTCAGACTGACCATCCGCAGAAGAATGATAAGCAGTGCCCATAAGTATCCTAACATCCAAGATACGCATAAGCTCTGTCCAAAAACCTGATGTAAACTTGGTATGCCGATCAGTAAGTATAGATCGTGGGAGACCATGTAAGCGGAAAATCTCAGAAATAAATATACGACCACACTGCTCTGCTTTAATAGTACGTCTGACTGGTATGAAATGAGCTTGTTTGGAAAACCTATCAACTACCACCAAACAAGAGTCATGACCACGCTGAGTACGGGGAAGACCTAAAATGAAGTCCATAGATATATCAGTCCACTGGCGGGAAGGAATAGGCCAACTTTGAAGGAGACTGCCAGGTTTTTCACGGGAATACTTGTTACGAAGGCAAAAATCGCAAGTATGAATAAGGTGGGAAAGCTCACGCTTCATGGAAGGCCAATAAAAATGTTCTTTCAAACGGAACAAGGACTTCTGAAAACCAAAATGGCCACCAACAGGAAAGGAATGGGCATCAAGGAGGAGCTGTGGACGTATGTCGGGAGTGCTGGGAATACATAACGAACCATAGTGAAACAAACGATGATTAACAATGGAATAAACCTGGTGAGGGTGAGAGGAAGGACGAGAGGCAGACGACATAACATCACGAAAGTCTGGACATGTGAGCATAAGCCTGAGGAAGATCATCATACCAAGAGTGGGGAGACGTAACAAGACTGTAAGTAAGAGCAGGTAAACGAGACAAAGCATCAGCAGCAGCGTTACTTTTACCAGGCTTATAATGAATATCAAAATGAAAGGACTGTAAAAACTGAAGCCAACGGTACTGACGAGCACTAAGGTCCTTTTGTGTATACAAATAACGAAGTGACTGGTGATCAGTAAAAACATCAAACGGAACACGATACAGATAATGACACCACTTCTTTTAAGCAAAAATGATAGCAAGCAACTCTTTTTCATGAGTGGAATAGCGCTGCTTATACGAACGAAGACGACGTGATTCATATGCAATAACACACTGACGCTGACGTAACAAAGCACCTAATCCTGTGGAACTAGCATCAGTCTCAACAGCAAAACGCTGGGAAAAATCTGGAAGACATAAAATAGGGGCAGTGGTAAGCTTAACCTTCAAAGTATCAAAAGCTGACTGACATGCGGGAGTCCAAGCAAACGAAGTTTCCTTTTTCAACAGAGCATGCAAAGGAGATGCAAGAGTGGCAAAATGAGCAACTAGTTTACGAAGATGGATAGCAAGACCAAGAAACATACGAACATCATGAACATCAGCAAGCACAGCCCATGAAAGAATAGAACGGACCTTACGAGGGTCGAGACGAACAGTACCATTAGTAACAAAGAAGCCCAAAAACTCGATTTGTACAACAGCAAAAGAACATTTAGAACGTACAGATGATGAGTAACTAACAAAACAAAAACAGAACGAACGTGCTGAACATGAAGAGAGAGAGTGGTGCTATAAATGAGGATATTGTCAATAATAAACAATGACACACTTTCCAAGCAGAGGACGAAAGATGTTATTCATGACATTTTGAAAAGTGGGCGAGCCATTGGTAACACCAAAAGGAAGGACACGAAACTCATACAGACCAAAGTGGGTACGGAAAGCTGTCTTGTGCTCATCAGGAGGATGCATACAAATCTGGTGATAACCGGAACGGAGGTCAAGTTTAGAAAAGATCTTGGCTTGGCCTAACTGGTCAAACAGGTCATCCATATGAGGGATAGGGTACTGATTACGGATAGTAAGTTTATTTAAAGCACGATAATCTATACATAGACGTTTAGTACCATCCTTCTTATCAACAAGTAAAACAGGAGCACCAAAAGGACTGTGGCTAGGAACAATAAGGCCTTGACGTAATAAATCAGACACCTGACGACGGACTTCCTCGCGCTCAACAATAGACATACGAAAAGGAGGACGAGAAGGAGATGATGCAGAGGAAACAAGGTCTATATGGTGGTTGACATCTCGTAAAGGTGGTAACTGAGTCGGCTCTCTAAAAACTTGCTCAAATTCACGCAACAGTTCAGAAAATACCTGTGGCAAAGGTGGTGCATCCGCAATAGGCTGAACTGGCTAAACAGAAAGAATAGCTGCATAGTGGGCCTTCGGGGGGCTCCGTATGAACTGCTTCTCGGAAATAAGCTGATAGTCCTGCCGAGAATCAATACCGGAAAATATATGCTGAGTACCATCATGAGAGAATGTCAATGTCTGCTGCTGGAGGTCTACTGTAACCGCACTAAGGGATGCAAACCAATCAGCACCGAGGATAAGATCGTACCGTGTAAGTGGAATAATATGAAAATCTGCCTGACCAAGGAAGTCTCCAATCCGATATGAAAGCTGCTGATACATCTGCGTGCTAGGAAAAGAGTGTGCGCTGGCAACCTCAACATGCAGGGGATGAGGCGTAGTGACTGGCATAGCACGAATGCGTGTAGTAATATGACTGCTGAGAAACGAGTGAGTGCTACCCGTGTCAACAAGGGCAATAAACTCACGACCAGTGATACGTACGCGAAGACGGATATGGCGTGGACGAAGGTGAACTGACAGATGTGGGACTAGCAGAGGATGGAGAGGAAAAAATAGGACGTGTGAAAGGACGCGAAGGACGAGAAACGGAGGAAGAGATGGGAGAGTACTTGTGCTGCAGTGCGGTAGCAAGGGAGATGGCGTGAGAAAGAGTGAGTGGAAAAAAAGAAGAAACATCATACCTGAGTGCGCCTCGTAGACCAGCAACGTAGCGAGAGATGAGCTCCAATGTAGAAATATCTGGGAATAGATAGGAAAGCTCTGTAAACCGTGTCGTATAAGCAGCCAAGTCACCAGTGTGAGATAAATTGCGAAAGATGTCGCGCTGTCGAATAAGCCACTGAGGATCAATCATCGCTAGGCGAAGTGCTGTCATAAACTCTGTCCAACTAGCAAGGCCAGGGTGTGAAGCCGTCTGGCGAAACATGCGCCACCAAGTAGCAGCACGGCCCTCCAAATGTAAAGCAGCCAAATGTATCCGCTGAATGTCAGTCTTAGGAAACATAAGGAAGTAGGTCTCAAGCTTAGAATACCAATTCTCGAGTTCATTCCCATCGGATGACCTAGAATACACAGTAAGCTGAACCTTATCCTTAAAGTCTCGTGGCAAAGGACCAGAAGATGAAGGAGTCTCGGGTGGTGGAAATATATGCTGTGGGGGAACAGGTGGAGATAGTGGAGAAACACTGGACTGTAATGATAGTGTAACAATCTGGGCAGAAAGAGCAGTGAACGTCTCTCGTAACTCCTGGCGTAAATCAGTGCGTACATCACTCATGGCTTCCCTAAGATGATCTCGGAATTCATGCCGTACTTCGTCAAGGTAAGTGCAAGACGGTATGCGAGGCTCAGAAGATGTAGGGGAAGTATCCATGGTCAAGGAATGCAGGAAGTGAAGAGAGTGTAAGAAAAGCTTAATATCTGAGGGAGCGGACTTTTGTCGTCACCCCAAATACGCTTTAGGTACACAAACGACACTAAGAGCAAGAAAGGAAATGACAAATGTCAAGAAAAGGTGTGGAAAGCAAGGAAAAACCAGCAAAGATACCTCTCGATAGAGCTCCAAGCATGTGCGAAGAGCTAGCTGGAAAATGTGACCACAAGGAGAATGAAAGTGGGCGCTGGACAGCCTCCAATCAATGTTGAACTTATGGCTGGAAATCCGTGGAAAACGTGATGAAATAGGGCGATGGACAGCCTCCAATCAAAACTGAAATATGGATGAAACTTTGCTGGAACAATGGCTAAAAAATGTGATGAAGTAGGGGGCTGGATAGCCTCCAATCAATGCTGAAAAGATGACTGGGAATCCTTTCCCTGAATCAAATGGAGAATTCAAAAAAAAAAAGAGGGAAAAGGATTTGGAACTTGGGCGCCGGAAATAATCTGCCCAATTGTTTTTTTTTTTTTCCGGCCGCCAAATTTAGCGGAAGTACTTCCGCTAACTATCTGCTAAAGCTCCGCCAAGGAAAATGCTCTGATGGGAGTTGGTCCTCCTCCAAACTGTGTTGAATGTTGCTGAAGCAAAGAGACGAAAGCCCTCAACAAAGAGAAAAATCAGCGAGGAAAATGGGCACCCAATCAGAAAATCAGATCTGAAATTCAGCAATCAGGAAACTGCTCTGATACCAAGTTATGATCAAAATCTCAGGTGTTGAATTAATGAAGCATAAAAGACAGCAATAGACTAAAGCCTTACAAGCAATAGACAAGACAATAGGTTCTCCTACGAAGAGCCCAAGCAATACCAATCAATAATCTGAAAAATGAGTGTACAAATGCCCCTATAAATACCCTACCAATGAACCCTAAAATAGGAATTCAAAAGTAAAGGGAGGCAAAATGTGGAGGGAAAATAGTACGCCCTCCTACGGGCCCCCACTCCACATATAACCATATAATAAGGGCCCAAGGCCAGTCAATGTCATAAAAAAGGACCCAGTGCATATAAAAAGGGTCATAAGCATATAAAAAGGCTCTGGGGCCTGTACATGACTAAAATAAAATGCGTAACCAGAAATATACATAACCAACAGTAAATGTAAAGAGGCCTGCGGAATATATGCAGAGTAGCCCAGTAGGCCTGTATCCTGTAGTCCGTAACTTTCGCGAATTGCAAAAAAATTTAAAAAAAATTCATGAATCGCAGTTTTTTTTTTTTTTTTGTAAATACATGAAATATGGGTATCAATAGAAAGAGAAAACACAGAGGAATACGAATAAATGTGTCTCTGGTTTATCTGTGTACTATAATATACTGAGTTGGACCTTTAATATATTGAAAATTGAAATATATTGGAATCGGACCTATAATGTGTTTCTCATAGTTTCAGCCTTTCAGGTTCAATTCCAGTATATTATAGGTCCAATTCCAGTACATTTCAGGTCCCAAAAAAATTTGGGTGAAGCAAATATTTTTTTTTTTTTTTTTGCGATTCACTGCAGCGAATTGCGATTTGCTACAACTATGATATACTAACCTTCTAGACATTAGGGCGACTTAGGGTGCCTGGGTCCCATAAGGACATGTCCTCAATGGTAATGGCCCAGTACTTAGTTAGGGGCTATTCCCAGTAGATAACTCTCTGACACTTGAAAAACATTGCCCTCGATGTTGGCCCCAAGCAATAGCTGTGGTAATAGCCAATCATAAAAACTATCTTAAGAATAATTTGAGGAGAAAAATGCATGAACAAATGGAATACTGAAGGAGAGGATGTAAGTTGTCACAACAGGTACTCCAAAAGCAACATACAAAGAAATCAGAAAGCGCAGTACATCAATTGTAAATCATGTTGTAAATGTATCTCTAATATGATCAACAACATACAGTAAATCAGCTGATGTAAAATAAACCAAAGCCGAAACTCGCTCAAGGCACTCTAATAGCCCAAGAAAGCCATAAGAAAATGTCGATGTGCAGGACCCCAACAACCGAGATATCCAAAGCTTGTTGAATAGCCCAGGAGTACCACTGCAAGACCGCAACTCGGCAACGATCACAACTTTTCAACATCATCGGAGGCCAGGCAATATTTTGCAACTAGGAATGCCAAGGAACGTGAGGTAGATCACCTCGACAAACAACTACTGGAATGGACACATGTGCAACAATGCAAGGTATCCGCAATTTTTAAGAATAGATAATAGCATATAGGAAATTGGGTGCAACAACCAAGGGATCCATAAGGCCCAAAAAGCTAGAGAATACCCAACCAAACCATAATGAAACTTAAAACCATATAACATGAAGCTGCATTGAACAAGTAATCGCCATGTGTGTATTTGTCAAGAGAAAGCGACAGACGAAAAACGGCATCAACCAATAGCGGGGGGAACTGCAAACTTGACAATGATATCTGATGTGGAACACAGGGCCTGGGTGGTATCATCCGAGAAAACATGGTGACTTGTAGTCGTGAAATACTAGCTTAATCAAAGGAGGTATGGCCTGTATACCTAACAAATCATTTTATGCAAGCAAATTGATCACCTACAAAGATAATGAGATACAGAGCAGCAGTCTACAATTTTTATTGAGAGATTGCACAAGACACAGTTCAAATAGCACTACTGCGCTGCAGATCCAAATAGCACTACTGCTCTGCAAATTTGAACGTCTTGCTTTAAGAGAAAATTTAATGGCACCTTCTAATATAATTCACAACTGAATTTATGAGACCTAAAACTGTAGGGAAATGCATGTTGTGTTCTAGACAATCTACTTTCAATGTGTGACACCACCCTTGTGCAATTGAGTATCAGCCTTGATTGGGACAGTGCTCGGAGTGACTTTAAGCTGCTTGTGCGTTATAGGCAGCATGGATTAGAGTACCCCATGAAATACGTCAGAATCTACAAAACCAGGGGCTACCTTTTCGAGCTGGCCTTCATGCAGCATCACATGCACTGTTAAACGTCATGCCATTGTAAGTACGCTCCTTTAAAATCAACCATTCAGCTGCATGTTGGAAGGAAAACGTTGGAACATGTGACAATATTCATATCTCTCTAGAAATTCATGAAAGAATTCAGCTGAGTGGTTGATGGCAGGTACATAATGTGCACTTCATCAGATTTGGGCACAGAGTGTGCAAACCCTCAAGATACACGTTACTATCCTGAAAGGTTGCTAGTCTTTGATCGGCATGCTGGTGGTTTTGGCATTGCTGCTCAGGTATTTCTTGCGATTGCAGGTACTTTTACTCAGAGCTGTGGAAAGTGTTACCTGCAGTTTGTTGAATTGGCTGTTTCTGCTACAGGCTCGACCTCTTTTTGCTGAGTTACTTCAAGCAGCAGTTGAGTTACTTATTGCATGCGATTGTGCAAGTTCTACTGGGTGTCCAGATTGCGTTCAGGTCTCATTTAATCATGTATTTCAAGATTATCAAGGCAAATAAGCTCAGTTCTCTTTTTCATTTTTTTTCAAAGTTCTAACTAGTGGATTCTGTTATCCTTATTCAGCATCTATCATGTGGCGAATACAACGAAGTTATTGATAAGCATGCGGCTATCGAAATATTGAAGGTAAGTACCATCAGTTAAATGCATGCCATCCATGCTACAAGAAGACAACTACAGTGAACTTTCCCAGTGCACGCTAAGTTTGCCTGAATACTCTATGTCGGATATTTGTATCTTTGACATAGGTCGATGGTTCATATTCTTGCAGGGCATCATACACACTGAGGATATGCATCGAGCACAAGATCATTCAATCACCAAGGCACCATCTGTAAATCTTGATGGCTGTATACAGAACGAATAATAGCAACACCTTCAATTCAGTGCAAAAGCAAAGTCTCTTCAGGCATGCAGATTGTGATGAGTCCTGACTTGTGCATGAACTATGGAAACCTCTTCAAGGAAATATTGATAAAATAATGCATTGAATCTCAGAAAATTCTTGAAGAAATTGTGTAGCTCAATCCCTTTTTGAAGAGTCAAAGAAATTTCAAGATCCTCCCGAGTCCAAGATGAAGCATACGTTTGACCCTGTCCTGGTAGACTTCTGACATGAGTTGGAAATAGCTACACTTGTTGAGATGTCAGCCAGAAACTAGACGATAGACAGATTGCTGGCTCTTGTTCAGGTATGTTTTAACATCTGCAGATGTTTTGCAGGGAGAGAAAGCATTTCTTCCCAAATGACTCAACACTTTTTCGAAGTACTGATAGGCTAAGAAAACTGTTGTTTAGTTGGACATTTGAAAAACTTCTGATGTGTGGTGAAGGAAGAGCACGGTGCAGAGGTAAGCAAGGTATTAGCTACAAACCGTCAGGCAACATTGATGGCCCATTGGTCCTTATTCAGGTAAGTTTGATCATCTGGAGGTGTGCACAAAGGATGGAGAGGGCCAGTTCTCATTTACAAACTGTAGAAGATTTAAAGGTACAGGAATATAAAAAAAACATGGTCTTTGAATCAGCTCATGTCAAGCTGCCTTTGTGGGGACACAGACGAAGTAAAGGGGTGCTTGAAGCAACCTAAATACTGAAGCTGCTACGTTATGCAACCTTTAGAGTCAGCATAAGTCTGTTTCTACTGTCTGGGGAGTGATTGTTCAGAGATCCATCTGGTATTTAACATTCATGAGACTGAGGGAATAGGGCTATCACTTAATTGACGTACTGTGTTAGCGTTTGTCAGGGATGAGCTTGCGATTTTGCTCCTACAAAATGAAGAAATTTATTGCATCATTCTGTTGGAAATCTCTGAAACCTCTTGTAGACGTGATTTCATGCCTGGGATTTGCACGTACTCTTCAGCATGATATGAGATATTTCAGCTTACCTCCTCCAGGCTTTAGATGGTATTGATGGTTTGAGACTTTATAGGACTTCTAAACTTTGCCAGATTTGCATGCTTTCATATTATTTTGTGCTTCTATACTACCTGCATTTCAGTTGCAATGACGTATTGTGAAGTCTTCAGTAAAGGCTCCTTGGAGCCTGGCTTGACATAGGCCCACCAACTGAGCAACAATACAATAATGAATATTAGATTCACCACCCAATTGTATAGCATGATGCTGTATAGCATTCCAGATCGATCCCCTTAGTTAGATAATACCCCACGGCACTCCATACCACCATATCCTACCCTACATAGGAGATGCCTTGCCTAGGACATCGTATGGGCACTTTGATCCATTTAAGCGTCAGTCATTTTATATTAACACGATACCAACCAAGCCCTTGTATAAAGAGCCACAACCCTAGCTAGTTGCTGCTTGTCGCTTCCCCTTTTGAAAATTCATATATGTGAAATTCACACATTTCTAACAAAATCGTCTCATCTCTTGTACGAATCTACAAAGTACACATGGATGAGCAATTATGAATATTCAGAAAATTGTTACATTATCAAGTTTGTCAACAATTAGAAAAGAGAAACATTTATGCACAACACATATCAATATTGAATCATATGAAAAATTAATCTGGTGAGCTGGTGAAGATTTCTTTTCCTCTCCTTGACGTTAGGAGTTTGACTCCACTCCATTGCACAAATGATGACACAAAAGGAAAAAAGACATACATATCATTAGGTTCTATTCTCATGCTAATGAAGACAAGTACAATTGCACACTTGACCAAACAAATACAAATGTCTCTTGTAAGGTATGTACAAAGCATTCTTTGTACAAAACAGTCTTTGTTGATCTAATATTTGTTGTTGTGGTTGGCAAATGTGGTGTTACATATGAGATTGTACGTTCATAAGTAGAAGGTTAAGTGGAAGAAGGCATTGTTGAAGGGGCAGTTGACTAGCCAATGTCTCAAACTCTTAAATTGTCTTTAGATTCCCGCAAAATCTTCTAACAAGTTTTCAGCTGTTGTCAATTGTACGGGAATATCAAATGCGAAATCGATGGAAGATTAGCAGCGAGGGCTCCAGAGCTCATATTGGGAACTTTACCATCAGAAGAAAATCGACAAGTAGCAAACTCGGCCAACGAATAAATAACAAGTCTGATGCCTCATAACCAAATTCTACAACAATTGGAATAAAAGCATGGTTGTGTCAAAAAAGCGCACACAAGTGCAAGTAGAACTACCAATGTCCTAAAGTCAGACACCATTAAATGGTGCAATGTACTCGCAAGCCAAAGGCGTCATAAATAATGGTAGAATAGCTCTCAATGGGCCTGAATTATGTTAAAAGGGATCCAAGTAGTTAAATATAAATTCAATTAAAAATTATTTGTGCAACTCAAGTTGTTATGGCACATGGTTTAGGTCTATAGCCCTAGCCTTGTCTATATAAGGGCATGTGATATAATTTTGTAAACACGTTTTTATTTGGAGAGAGAGAGAGAGAGAGAGAGAGAGAGAGAGACAGAGAGAGAGAGAGAGAGAGAGAGAGAGAGAGAATATCCTCCCCTTCTTACTTTCATGGCCTAATGCCCTCTTATTTTTCGTGCATGTGATCACTATTAAAATTCACAATACTAGCTTATGATCTTTGTCGTGTAATGTGATGATATCGATGTGGCATTGGCCTCGTGGATAGATGCTTAGACAAACTTCACAATGTTTTTATCCTCATTCGAGATCTTGTGGCATCATTTCATGTGAGAACAAAAAGCCACTTTAGCCTTGGAATTTTTTTTTTTGCATTGTTGAGGTCTGATCTCATTCTCATGAGGTCAACATTAGGGCCAAAGGGCCATTTTAAGATTATGATTCTAGGGTTAGGTCATATGTGGTTGGGGAGAAACCCTAAACCAAGAATCCGAGGTAGTTGTAGATGACATAAAACCACGCGGAAACATCTAGTAAATCTTCTTGTAATTTGATGTAGAAATCAAGATTTTTCAAGTTTGCAAGAATTGTTTTGTTGTGACAAGTTCTAGCGTCATTGTCTTGTGGATCTTGAGTGTGTAATAGGTTGATTGGAAGCTATTTGAAGTGTTTACAGGTTGGGATAGGTGGTTGCACCATTAGATTTGATTTTGATCAAATGCTATATGCCTAAATTGAGCATTTGGCAAGATAAGCTAGAATCTAGATCTAGTTTTGTTTCTACTTGCTAGTTTGGATCTAATTCAATGCTTTGTGCAAATTCCATCACTTTGTGATTGATTAGGATCCTATTTGTTGTAATTTTATCAATCACTTTATGGATGTTGAATGCTTGTGTTGTTGTTGTTAATCATGCTATCACATTCAAGTTTAATCATTAGCACAAGGATTCTCCACTCTTAGTTCATGAAACTAATATCCATAAGATAGATCCACATTTAAAGAAATTAAGTGTTAGATCCACACACCATAAGAAGAGATCATTAAGATCCATAGGTAGGAGTTTTGAATACATTGTTCACTTCTCTTGGGAAGATCAACCTCATGAGGAAAATATCTAAAAGCAATGATGTCTAGCTAAACCTAAAGACATAAAAACTAAAGCCATTGATGCTTAGGCAACCAAAAGACAAGAAGAAGCAAAAGAGAAACGAAAAAAATACATTCCCTTCACAATCTAAGCACTATTCCACATTTAGATCTTGTATTATGGCCAGTGACAACCTTAGCTGCCTAGATTCCCACTTCTAGATAGTTTTTCCCTCTCCTCATTGGATCGAAACCCATACCACATATGACATTAACTGGTTGTAGATCCAATACCCTTCGTTATCTTCATGACCCTATGGAAAGAGACATAAAAAGGAGACCACACTATGCATAGCAGCCTTTTGTGTTCTTTGAACATCACAAAACATATTTCTTATAATAGTAGTTGGTGCCAATGTCATTGAAGCCAATTGTTCAAAATTGTTTTATAATGACGTATATAACTAAAAAATGGAAAGAAAAATACTTTATACTTGATTCTCTGATACCGCAATAATTTGATCTATTGAAGTAATAGTAGTCTTTGAAAATGTTAAAAATATCATTCCCTGGCAAAATTGATATCAAAACAAATCCATTAAAAATAATTCATAAAATTATCGTACTTGTTGTTAACAAACTTTTCATTTTTTAAGATGAAATATTTCTACTTTAGACAAACATCAAATTGAACATGCAAAAAGAAACTTTCATTTGGAAATGTCGCTTGAACTTTATAATTGCAAACAAGCATTGCTAAAGAATTAAATTATATTCCATTGATGACGCTAATAGTGACGCTCGATTTAAAATTTGCATTTGCCATGTACTTATACTTTTATTTAAAAAATATTTTCATCACATTTGCTTTCATGGCGATTTTGGTATTGCTCTTTGCTTTTAACTCTCTCTTTAGCTTGTTAGCTTGTTGAATAGCTTGTTGATTTTGGTACTATAGTTGATTGCTTTCAATTTGTAGTTGCATTGGTTTTAAGTTCTAGTTATACGTCTACAATTTGTTTTAGACATTTTTTTGGGGGTAGTTTGCCACTTCTAGCACTCATGCAAAGCAGCAATAGTGGTTGTGTTGGTGGTCTTTGAGCCAACACTAGCAGTTTTTGTGATAGATGAGATGAGAGCCATTGAGTCAGGGGGTCCGATTTGGGTACCCCTCAAAGTCACAATGGCCAATCCAGTGAGTCTAAATATTAAACCTTTGTGAAAATGTTGCAATGATTGAATTAACCTATTACTTGTAGGACACACATTGATACAATGGTGAGGGACACTTAAGATGTTGTATCTAGTAGCCAAACACCTAGAGGTTGACAAGATGAATCCCTTAACATGGTTGATGAGAGAGGCAATTATGTCATGAGAGAGGTCCATGAATTGGGTACTTTGAATATATCAAACCATCGATCTCCTAGATTGGTGAGAATAGCCAATAAATAAGAGGATTAAAATTCTTGAAGCACTACGTAGTTGGTCACCCTACAATCTCTTTTTTGATAATAAGAGGATATGCGTATCAACTCACATTCTAAAAAGTGAATTTTTTTCATAGAAAAACTGATTCCCATAGTTTTGCAATCTCTCACAATATCCTAGTAATCCAGTATGCCCATTGCATATCCATGTAAACCAGAGGAGTTATTGAAGAGAATGTGGGATGAGTCAATGTGCTAAGGTCTTGAGGATACAATGTTTTGTCTGTCCACAAATCCAAGTTCTTCTTTCCTTCTGCCCTATAACGGGAACGATCATCGGCAAATATTGGAATTCCTTTGCCTCCTCTTCTCTGTAAAGGTGCCATTTTAAACTCCATTTGGGCAAAGTAGACCCTCTAAACATGACTCTTTTTGGGTCTGAATTTAGTATTTTTGTTTGAACGCTTTCATGGAAGCCCAGTGTGTTTGGAATTCATGTTTATTTTTATCAAATACATACAATCTAGATGACTTTGACTGATGTTGTCATAGAGGTGCTCTAATTGAAATTTGAATGATGTCCATGCCTAGATCTACCAAACGAGAAAATTGTGTATCGTAACATGTGGCCAATGTTTCACCTCATTCCAAGGTCCATAACCAAACCAACATGTCACCTCATGCCAAACTTATGCATTCATATAATGATTCAACAACTCTTTCAAAGTCATTTTTCCCTAAAATTACTTTCTAAGCAATCTTAACGACATTCTTGTACGGTCCTGGGTCAATTGCCAGGAGCCTAAGGGGTATCTAGAAATTTGTCTTGCCTTCCACTAGTTGATGGGATACAACATTTGAGAAACAAAGGTTTTTTTGTCCAAGTTGACTCGTTCGGCAGTAGGATTTTAGTCAGAATGGTAGTCATATTCTAGACAAAGATGTTATTTTGTGCCAAACGAGCTCAAAACATGGCCATATGTGGTTCTATAGGTTCATAATAGAATCACAAATCAATATATGGTGACAACGAGGGTGTCGGAATGCATCAAAAGAATATTAGACATCTAACTCCATACTAGATACAAGTCATAAATTGGGGATCGGGAAAGATTAGGCCTAGATATTCAAATCATAAGACCCTGTAGATCAATATAGAGTATAGTAAATTTAGGACTAGATATTGTCTAGTTTTTTCATACTCCTCCCATCTCCATCCCATGCACCCAGTTCTCTCACCTAACACCCTCCAATGGATGAATCATTTTTGAAAACTCTTCTCTCACTCACACCTCCATTCTCGACAGCACCCTACAATTTCCTTCCATTCCTCTTGTTCCATCCTTTCGAGAAAATTCATTCTCCCCAACCCCTCCCTCTCGACCACCGCCACTCCTCTCACACCACCTTCAGAGACTGCTGAGGGCCACATACCATTGTCTGATGACACATTTACTCAAACAGTGTATATAAGATCCCCTCTACGTGCTGATCCTAAACAGCCAGAGGATCCTGTCGAGCTAGAAGAGCTCAATGAGAATGATGCGGCTGTCGATGTGCAAATTATTCCACCATCACAGCAGCCTAGTACCAGTACAACAACTCCTATCGGCGTGCAAAATGGATCTCCATTTGATGTACCAAGTTTTGGGCACATGTGTCCAGATGCGATTGCTACCAAAACGATATTGGATGGCCGTATGGTAAAATTGGCTACCGACAACATGAAGCTGTAAGCGGAACCTCTGAGTTTGAAAGGAATTGGGATCAAATCAGCATCTGATTCATTAAAGATCTTTGGTTACAAAACAAGATACTCTACCAATCCTACCAATGTAGAAAATTCAGCATCTACACACAAAATGAAATGCAAACTCTAATAGAACTTGATCAAACATGTATCAAAATATAAAGTGATGTTGATGTCCATACAAAACCAGCAAGCTACTGTATTTTACACGTGTGGATCCAAAAATAACAAATATAGATCATTCTACACATAGAATTGCAAACAATCACAAGTATAGTGCACCAATGGATAGTAAAATCCAAGAGAACCATGTATAAGCATGAAATGAGATAGAGAAGAGAGAAGATATGTCTCTACACGAGTTACATCCTTTTATAGCAGGTCCAAACCCTATTTGTCCACTTGGCTTTTCCTCCAAAATGTAAACCCTACTATTTTTGGGTCTAGATTCAATGTACCCAACATTTATTTTTGAATCTACTCAAACTCAACTTATAACTTTTCCACACTTTCAAAAAGTGTTCATTCAAATGAAGTTTAGACTAATGAACTTTGAAAAGTCAAACTCTAAGTCCAAAATAAAGTTGGCCTCAATTTGCCAAACTCTTGGTTAGCACATTCATTGCACTAGCAACAATAAAGGCCATTACGGTTGAAAGAATAGCATTGAAGCCCACCATCTATTCTCCAAGTGAATGGAAAACGTTCTAGAGTGAGCACAAGTAGAACCTTAAGAATTATGCACACAAGATGAGGCTACTGGGAATCAACTAGAAAAGCATCAGTGACTTTGGTTATAGCAGAAAGCAATGTTTTGTAATTATTTTGTAAGAATTCTAAACCCTATATGCCAACTTGTTTTTGGTAGATAACAAAAAAAATTCTATAGAAATTATAAACTCTATAGCATAGCCCAATTTTTTTTTTGTAGGATTTTGATGACTTTAGAAACATTTTTCTTTTGCAAAGAAATTAGTGTAATAGGTTTCTTGATAGGGACAGCTTTGAAATTTGTTTTCTAAGATGGGGTCTATTATGCCTTAAGCAAAAAATTGAATATTATGGAATTTTGTCCATTTATTGAAACTCTAATATTGCAATGGTCTTGCAAAAATTTAACATTTGTCACAAAAGAAACTTTATTAGCATCACTATTTTTGTCAATGACCATTGCTTTACAACATTACATAATCGTTTCTATGTTAGCGAAGTGCACTCAACCATTATGTTGCTCAATGATGGGTTTTTAATGTCACTATGTTCGTGACGTTGGAGCAATAGGGTGCAATCCATCATTTTATGATAACATGAAAAACATGTCGTCATGAAAAAATGAGTCTAATGCATCATTTTATTGGTTGAATGAGGTCAATCGGCCATTTTGTTGTTGCATGAAAACACATTATTGCTAAGCAAGGAGTTTGTGGTGTCACTACAGTAACGATGCTGTAAATCGTGGAGCTCTTGAACACTTTGTTGTTGGCAATTTGCAATATTAGTTGAGGATGGCTACTAGCGATGAGGAAGCCTTCTCGGATGATGCAGTTTGTTTTACATCTCAGAGTGATAGAGTAAAAGTATGGCTACTCACGTAATGATTAGATTAATGTTAATTTGACAAACCTTGACAATGTGAATTGGTGACGTCGTTATTAATATCGCAAAACACACTGTCAATATTTAGTGATGAAAGAATCATTGAGGGATGATACTATGGTGACATAAAAAAAAAAATCATCATCAATGCTTATGAACTTTCTTTTTTGTTGCTAAAATTATAATTCCACAATTATTTTCATCGATATGCGTGGTGGTTCTAGTAGTGGACTTATATTTATTAAGTTGCACACCACCACATCAAATGTCCTAAGTGGACCACAAAAAATGAACCATAAAATTTTCTCCTATCGACATCATAAGCTTTGACATGTTCTTAATGTTGGAATAGGGACTCGTCAACAAATCAAAAATATTTTATTCATGTTTTTTCAAGGGATCATAAGAAAATTAATGATACTCAATCAAATAGATACTTGAAAAGGGTAGGTAGAATAATTATTCGAATTTGTCCTCAAGTCTTTGCACACCTAATATGTAGGCACAAAAAAGGATTATGAGAGAGAAATTTGTGAGTTTGTGTTGAAGTCACTTGCACACGTAAAAGTTGGGCACCGTGTAGGAGTACAAGATTCTAGTGAATCATTTCCCCATGAACAAATTTTGAAGTCCATGCAAGATCTAGAAAAAGACACCAAATCAAAAGTGAGCTATTTGTCAAATAATGATACCATGGACTTAGTTTTCTTTCTTTTCGTATTTTAATAATGTCCTTAGACATATCATTATATATAAAGTATATATGATTGTCCAATAAGTAGTGAGGTTGTTAGGACTTTCTTTCTTCTCTTTATGATTAGGTGTGTGACATGAGTTCCCCATAGAAATGAGAACATACAAGAGAGAGACAAAGATGTATGAATGAATACTATTTATAGTTACAAAAATACTCTTCTAAAAAACATTTCTTTCATGGAAAGAATTTGAACCGTTTCTTTTTCTTGTCTCTGAACAATTTAGCATATTTTGTCCACAAATGTGTGATGTTACGCCAACCTAAAATGTACTATGGAAGGAGCCGCGGGCACATGCCATTATGCCCAGTAAGAATTTCCATAATTTTTTGGGCGAGGCATAACCGGGCAGAATGGCCTGTGCCCGGCGCCTTCCATTGCGTAATGGATACTTGGACTTTTTTTGACCAATTTGACGCTGCCACATGGCAGGCCTGTGCCTGACACCTGACACACAGGTGGAATGAGCACTAAATTCAAAAAAAAAAAAACATATGACTATTTTGTTTAAATCTGTTAAAAAACTGGGCAGAATAGTCACCAAGAATCCATTACGCGATCACAAGTCTCCAAATATGTCAATGTAGTGGTAGGTGAGTGGGTTTCAAAGCTAAGTCACCATGACAAGAATTTTACTCTTACCGACTTTCTACTTTATTCTTGTTGACTCTAAACC
>MU832073.1:0-88483 GCA_029204225.1 Diphasiastrum complanatum | reverse complement strand
ACCAGGCCATACGGCCAACAAATGCTAGTTCAATCCAGTAATACCTTGCATGCACTGGCAAGAAGAAAAGGCATTCTACATACGACTGCAGATTCAACCCTAAAAGAAAAAACAAAAGCTGAAAAGACAAACGTTGCAAATCATCTAAAGATGCAGAAAGAGATGAAGAGGCTTTCACGATACTCGACAAAGCTTCGACAAGCTACTCCGAACATGATCTACGATGTGGTCATCGTTCAGGAGCAACATCTCACATAACCTGCAACAAGAAGGTCTTGATCAACTTTCGCGAACTCGAAAATGACAGAGCAGTGATTCTAGGCGATGGAAGCATACACGCTACAAACACTGTCCAAGCCAAGCAGAGCTGCCAGGAGCACTCTATGTGCCCTCACTCAGAAAAGATCTGCTATTTGTCTCCAAGATGGCAGATCTAGACATTTGAGTTTTGTTCGACGGCAACACTTGCCGTATGATTGAGAAGACGACAAACAAGTTGCTAACGGTCGGATGCAGAGAAGGAAATCTCTACCAAGCCAAATAATCAGCAACTCTGATAGCATATTAAATGCTTCTAAAAATGAAGATCAGCTCTGCATAGGAGAATGTATCATCTGAACATGCGGAGCCTGTATGACATGAGCACAAAGGACATTGTCACAGGTCTCAAAATATCAAGGCCCGAGGCCTGGGTTCTGTGAAGCTTGTCATAAAGGCAAGCAACATCGGAATCCATTCACACACGAAGGAAGAAGAGCCAAGGAAATTTTGAGCTTGTCCACTCTGATGTGTGTGGACGGATGAAAACAAATTCGCTCTCAGGTTCGAGATATTCTCTAACGTTCATAGATGATTACAGCCAAATGACCACGATCTACTACTTGAAGAAGAAATCCGAAGTATTTGATTCTTTCAAGAAGTTTGTGGCATTCGCAGAGCGACACACCTCAAAAAGGATACAGATCCTTAGATCTAACAATGGAGGTGAATACAGAAGCACAGAATTCTCAAGATTCTGTGAAGAACAGGGGATTGAACACAAAGTTTACTCCTGCATACACACCAGAATACAATGGTGTGGCAGAAAGAAAAAACAGAATGTGAGTCGAAGGAGCCAGATGCATAATAGCACAAGCTCAATTTCCAGGCCAATTCTGGGCCAAGGCAATAGCTGCAGCTATACACCTGCAGAACAGAACTACAACAACAGCGCTGGAGAACAAAACACCATACGAGATGTAGACAGGTAGAGAAGGTCTGATCTGTCATACGCACGAGTGTTTGGATGTGCAGCATACAAGCACATTCCAAAGAAAAAGAGAAGCAAGCTCGACGACAAATCCGAGCAAACAATCATGGTTGGCTACTCGAATAGAACACATGTGTATAGACTCTACGATCCAACCACGAAGAAGGTTATTTCGAGCAGAGATGTAAAGTTCAACGAGTCCACATTCCCTGGACTGAAAGACGAAAGAGGCCATGAGATCTTCACACTGCTGCCTATTCAAGAGGGAGATCGAGAACAGTCATCAAATCGGAATGTAGGACCCCATACTCCAGAGCAGCAGGAAACAGAGGATCGACCCCATGAATAAGAAATGTTCAAACAGCGACTAAACGAACCTGGAAGGTCAACAAGACAAAGAAGACCTCCAGACCGCTATTTTGACAATCTTCAATGGAGCGAAGACGCGTAGTTCGAGTACTGCAGCTTCACAGAAGAGCCAGCAACATACCAAAAAGCTATTTAGAGTCCAGAGGGAGAACTCTGAAAAACAGGCAATGTCAGAAGAGATCGAGTCGATGAGGCGAAACAAAGCATGGACATTAGAGCCTATGGGGTCAAAGATCTTTCGTAGTATAGCCCTTCCGTCTGTCAACAAAGGTTAGATCACTGGATAGGTGCCTAACTATGCATAGATGCTACTTTTAGTTAATTTCCTACTTTCTCCCTTAACTCTACTCACCACTATACTACTCCTCTTTAACTCTACTCCTCTATACTAACATTCATCATAGTTTGGTTGAAGGGAAGGAATAGAGAAGAAGAGATTGAGAAGAGAAGAGAAAGAGAGAGAAAGAGAGTGAGGGTGGAGGTTAGTTGAAATGCTCCTTATGGTTGCTAATGGAAAAACATTCATTATATGGCAAACAATAAACATGGAAATAGAAAGCAATAGAAAACATAACCAAGAGCAATAGCAAGCAGTGAATAGCAAATGAGGATGCTTCTCTTCTAAAAATGGTAGAGTTTCCTCCTTCTCATTAGGCATGGAAATAGTGTATAAATGGTGCCTTTTTATAAAATGGGGAAGGCCCTTGCCCCTCAATCTTATTGGCTAATATTCACAATGATCCTAGCCATTCACCTTGGACCCAACTTGATCCAAGGGTCCACAAAAAGTACATTCGAAATCAGAAGATTCATGTGAGTCCCAATTTGGACCCAACTCTAAAAAGTGATCTCTAAGTTTAAAAATGACATTAGGCCTCTAACTTTATTTTAATTACAAGGCCCAATTCAAGTTTATTTTATTTACAACTTCAATTGCGTGCTCATTGGGCCATGGGCTTATACACGTAGAATCCCATGCCTTCTCAACACATTTTATTGGAGGATTTTATTTATTTACATTTTGTTGGAAATACCCCCAACAGGACCCACGGCCTGAAGTAGTGTCGGTCCCTCGGCACTCTGCCGGTTTAGTAGAGCGTTCTCTTGGACCGCCTCTGGTGGATGAGATATCCCGTAACATCTTCCATGAAGTTGAGACGGTCCAATTTCTTCGAGTCTTTTGGCGTGTGGAAGGACTTGTGGACTTTTGTCAGCCATTCCTGATCCATCCATGCTTGGAATTTTTCGTCCAAGGATCTCCAAGAAATGCAGCTCGGTAATATACGCGAGCGACTGGCAGCTGATCTTCGACTTTGTCGGAAGTGAGCGCCTTATTTGGATCAGAAAATATGGAGGGAAGAAAATCATCCCATTTTGTTTCAATGCCCATTAAATATTCCAAGTCCCCGGGGCGTAAGTGGCTGCAGCGCGGACTGTGGGATCGGGGCAGTTGATGTAGTGACTGGCGAATGCGGAGAGAGCCCTTCTGGCATCTACATCCGTTGTCCACCCATATTTGGATTTGATGATTGGCCAGGTGAAATTGTTGAGTGTGATTTGGTCCAGAGGAGTGCCGCATTCCGCCCATTTGGATCTTCTTGGACTGGCAAAAAATGTGCGTTCACCCGTAATTGTTGCGGACTCGTCACGTAAGCCCTGATGGCCGCAGGGTCTCTCTCAGATAACTGTTGTCGCCACTTCGGTTGTGGTTGGAGGGCGGGTAAGGCTTGCAGTTCTTTTCCCTTGATGGCCTGAGCTGAGAATGATATCTGCCAACCGCCTCTTGATGACTCGTGGGGATATTTGGATAAAAATTCATTGATGTTCTCCTCCATGGATTTCAGTCTTCGGAAGGCCCGGCTGGCAGATATCGTTCGTGAGCCTCTGGATGATGTTGCTTGGCCCTGGCTGGTGGTTGTGCCTTGGCTCTGGTCTCGTGTCTCAGCGGCCGCATATGTCTGCCCTTGGTCTTGGCCTTCAGACCCTTGATCAGGTTGAAATCCCCATGCTGCCTGCTGGCTCTGATCTTGGCTGGTACTAGCCTGTGCAGCATCAAAATTAGGTGGCAGTGGAATTACCGCGAGGGTGGGCTGGGCCTTTGTTTCCATGTATTTCTGGCATGCCTTGAGGGCTTGCTTGGCTTGGACGAGCTCTTGCATTGCGCTTGTCCGATACTTATTGAACTCCGCCTGGCATTGTTGAGGGTTTGGCTATAAATCTGCACCTAACGTCGTAGAAGATTCATCTCTAATTGGGAAAGCGGCCTTGTGTCCGGTGCAGATTGAGCTAACCAGACGAGCTTCTCGTCTTGTAAGGCTTTAACCTCCATCCCCAGGCGTGTGTTCTCTGCTTCCAAAAGTGTAAGTTGCGCCTGGATGGGGGCAAGCCGTTGGGATGCTTCAGCTTGAAGCTCCCGCACCTTTGTGGAGGCCTTAGTCAGTGCTTTGGAGAGGCTTTGAATATATTTGTTTAGGCCCTCCTCCCTGCAGCTTGGCAATCTCCTAATGCCCTGCTTGTTCGTGTTGTTGAGCCAAAATCAGCTCTTGCTGCAGCTTAGTGAGGTCTACTTGCAACTGTGTATTACTCATTGCCAACTGTAGTACCCTGCTTTTCAGAAGAGCTTTGGCTGCTACCGCATCCAGGATGTATTTTTCTAGGATTTGGTACGTCGTCGTTAGATCCGTGGGAGCAGCTGGTACACTGGCACTGGCAGGGGCTTGTGTTGTATCGGCTCCGACAACTTGTGAGATTCTGTCATCATTGTCTTCGATCAGGTTTTCATTTGTCCTGATGCCATCTGGGGCAGTAGGGTCAACCCAATCTAGTGATGCTACAAAAAACTGTTTGTACAAATGCGTCATCAGGCAGCGGTTGGCTGCCCTCGACAACCTTTGGTGAAGCAGGTGGAGTGTGAGAAACAACTGTGGAAACAAGGATGAGGACAGTTTGTCCGAACGAGAGGATGGGAGGAACAGTGGGGAACTGAAGGGTGGTGTGGAGTATGGAAGAAGGTGAGGATGGAGTAGAAAGTGTCTAGCGTGGGGGTGAAAATTTGATAACTTGCATCCATGCCAAAGTGTCGGGGGACAGTTGCGAATCAGAAGGGTTGAATGTGAGAGGAGCAACAGTGGTGGCAGGAGTAATGGAGGATGCGATGGTGATGTATGGAGCAGCGGACACTGGAAGAGAAGTAGGAGTGGTATCAACAGAAAAAATGGGAATGGAGACAGAAAACAGATGTGGATGGAATAAGAAGAGAGGTAGCGACAACAGGAATTGGAGTGGGGGGTTGCACGGAAGAAGAAGTGGCGATGGTTGATGGAGTAGTTAGTGTTGTAGTGGAGACACGTATTTGGGTAACAGGTGGAGATGTGGGCAGAGTGATATTCTTTTGTTCAATTTCCCAAGCGGCTCCAACATGGAGTTCTTCGTTAGATTCTTCAAATCCAGCACAAAAAAGCGGCTCCTGATGGACTTCTGGTTCTTCTTGAGCTAACTTTTGCGCTAAGACTTCTTTTGCTTTTGGCACCAACTTCAGGAACTCTCCCAATAAAATATTGATCTTGCTAGACGAAATGTTCATGAGTAGTTTTGTATGCGGTGCTTCTGGTTCTGTCATCTTGAAGGGTTCTTCAAGATGATGTAACTAATCATTCATATCCGTACATAAATTTCTTGGCGGCTGCAATGGCGAAGACTGAACTTCAACTGTTGCTTTAGCAGCTTCAAGCTCCTCTTCTTCTTGCAGATGTTTGCTCCACTGTCTCATATCCTGATATCTTCATTTTTCTGTATTAAGATTTGGATAGACTCCCGATGCTTTTGGTATATCATTCAATGGTATAGAATTAGCAGGTACTAGATCCATTACTGGTTCTTTCTACTTCTGTGCTCTGGTGACCACCATCAAGGGTGCGCTTGGTTTAATCTGAGCTACTGGTCTTTGCTTGATCATTATCAAATTTACAGGTGTTGTAGCTGGTGGTGGCTTCGGTCTTGCTGGAAAGTCTTTATAGCCATGCTCGTAACCACAGTCATGACAGAATGGTAAAATTTCTCTTTATTGGGCATTTTGCAACTCTGTGATTTTCTCCACACGCAAAGCATTTGAGTGGTGCTCTGGTCCAATTTTTGGAGGCTTGTTGTTGAGCAGGAGCATAAATGGCATATTGTTCTGAAGATCCACTTGCTTGATCATTTCCATAGTTCCATTGCTCAGCATTTCCTCCCAAGTTTCTCGAACTCATTGAGCATCATTTCTACAGTAGCATTGGCATTCGTTGATGCAATAGTGGTGGTGTCGTAGTAGTCTGCCCTGTTGTATAAGGCAACATAATGATATTTGGATCCTCATCTAAATCTTCATCCTCCTCCCGAATTACATCGTCCATAGCATTTTGCAAGAGTGCATACTCATTATGGCATTTCAACTCACGTCTGATCTGTTTAGGTAGACCTAACAAAAACCACATAATCATGGCATTTTTTGTCAATCAGCTCAGGTTCGCATTCAGATCTAAGACGTTTCACCCGTTCAATGTAATCTTGAACCATTTCCCGCTTTCCCATTTTAATTTTACTTAAAAGTAGAAAAGGGTCTTCCATAAACTTTCGTGGTTTGAACCGTGTGATCAGGGCTTGCTTAACAACCTCCCAATCGGTACGCTCAATTTCATCTTGATTATAATATAAATCTTGTGTTGCATCTGTTAAGGCCATAGGAAACAACTTAAGTTTATCTTGAGGATAAATCTCACCATAGACTTCATTGGATTCAGCATATACCTGAATAAGTTTAACTGGATTTATTAATCCATTATATTTGGGTAGATCCAACCGGGGTGCTCTTCTAACAATAATTGGATTGACTTCCTGTGGAGCACCTCCAGGAGCAGCTCCAGGGGTAGCCATCTTCACAAATTTAGATCATATAAATAATGAGATTGGATCTAGATTTCTCAAAAAACTTTCTCAGATTAGATCTACTAGATCTATTCCACTTTTCAAGAATCTGATTCTATATGATGAAAAATTTTTCGAAATTCGATCAATCGATACTTCTCAAAATGATAAATCTCTCAGAATCCAAATTATAATATATCAGATTTGATCCAAATTTGGACAAAGACTTGATCTAGAAAATCAAAAACTAAAAATAGGACTGGCGAAGGTTGTCTCAGCGAAGGTTCAACAGTGTTATTTTGGGGAAAAAAACAACTCTTTGAACACTTTTCTGGCAATTTTTAGGGAAATAACCTTTGCCAACCTCTCAGCTGAAGGATCTGACACATATACAACTATGGAAAATCAGACGAAGGTTTCTGACACAAAAAATTATAGTTTTTATAGTCTGGCAAGGGTAAAATTCAAGAATTTCTGTGATCAGATCAAAAAGAATCTTCTTCGAACTCAAAAATAGTATTTTACTATAAATAGAATGTTCTGGAAACTCAGCGAAGGTTTTGGCGAAGGTTCAAGAGTGATACTAGTATTTTTGCAAAAAAGAGACTTTTTGGCAAAAATATGGCAATATGACAACTGATCCTTTGAAAACATTTATAATTTTGGGGTGCCGACCTGGCAGTAGATAGATCTAAATCACACCTAAGCACAGTGAATCAGACGAAGGTTCTTTTTTTGTATTTTTAGAGTTTTGACGATTTTTTGGTGTTTTTTAATGGTTTTTTTGATGTTTCTGGAAATCTGCTGGAAATTAATCTTCGCCCTTCAAACTGAAGGTTCTGTAAACAAAACCGAAGGTGTCTGCAACTCGACGTAGGTTTTCTGAAAAAGAGTAAAATGTTATCAGCTCTGATGACGCTTTTTGCCTCTTTTTTGACCAAATCTGGCAGATTTGACTGATTTTTGTTATTTTCTCTGATATCTCATATTCAAATGGATCTTAAGATTGGTGATCTGAATAGCTTTCCCTGTTTATCAATCAGATTAGATTTCAAACAAGCCAATCCACTCAAATCAAGCAAAATCAATCCCGAACTAATCCTAAAATGTAGATCTAACATTATTCATGCCACGACAAGATGTCTAATGCAAGCTAACTATCCAACAATCATGCTGCAGCTGAAAAATTGGCGTAGCTCCCCGGCAACGGCGCCAAAATTGTAGCGGGTTTCTTTCCTTGCCTAACCTGAATCCAAGATCTAGTCAATCTAGCATCAAAGAGACGGAGTTAGTTGTCATGCGTAGGTTCGTTCCCATGAGAGTGATAGTTTAGTTCAGATTTCAACATGAATGGAGGATTCACATCTATCTCTACATCCATTAACCCTACTCTTTAACACTACACATCCCTTAACACTTACAATCCCTTGACAATACACATCCACAACAGAGATAGTTTACTCTTTCTTGTGAAAAATGCAAAAATAAGCTTGGTAGAGGCCAAAAATCTTGTATATAGATAAACACACGTGTGGAGCCTGTTCCCACGTGTGAAACTAGTATACTTGTCATGTACCATAATCATATAGGATGTACATATGATTTAATTCAAGTTCTAGTGGCTAAAAAGGTCAAAAACTAGTTTTCTAGACATATGACACATGGCATCAATCTATTGATTGCATGAGCCACATCCTTTAGTTAGGTGTCATATCCCATGTGTAGAGGACAGTTCACAAATGTGGAATAAGCTGAAGTAGGCGAATTTTGAGTTCTAGAAGATTTCCAAGTAGATTTCCATATAGAAGGAAAATAGACCAAAAGTGCTCAAAATAGAAGGTTTTGTCCAAGTGTTAGTTTTGCATGATGAATCATCATATGACAAAGCACCTTCACACATGTGGGATCAGAGGGATGATCAGTACCACGAGCTCCCACTTATTGTATATATAGAGCCACATTTGGCCATAATCAATGTGAGACACCAATCTTGGTTTTGGAAGCAATTTTGAGTGATTCTCTCCATTTGCCTACATTTGTTTTGATTGTTTTGAGGTTCTATCAATGTGTACTTGATTTTCAGGTTGGAGTCCATACTCAGACAGTGTTTCACATGTGATTGGCATATGGCATTAAGTACATTGTATGAAACATGTTCACTTTCAAGTACAAAATGACACATCTCAATAAACATTCTAACATGCTTCTATGGTTCATATGCTTTTCTAGATGTTACTAACATGCACATGATTGGAAATTTTCTCCCAAAAAAAATGTGGCATGTATCATTATTGCAAAATACAAGGATATCATACAATTGATTTCACATATCATCATTTTGACATGTTTTGAATATAAAAAAAAGGGGGGTAGGATTTATTGCACATATTATTGCTTCAAATCAAAATATAATCATAAGTAGATAACTAAAGCTAGATCCTAATCAAGGGTATCAAATAGAATATTGCTTGCTACAAACCAAGTTGAAATTGAAAGTTGTAAAAGACAATTTAATACTTTCATTTGACAAAGAACAAATGCTTGAAGCTCACTTTTACAAAATGCTCCCTATAGTCAATCCCAAGGTGATTCAAGATCATAGGTGTGTACTAAAGTAAGTCCTAGAAGATTTAAACACTTTCTTTAATTTTGATTTTTTCACAAAATTCCATGACGAAATTTTCGGATAAGTGTTGGGATATTCTTATTCTTGCATAGGCTCAAATTTGGGTTGGTGTGCTAGTGGACATATCTAGCCTTGTGTTCTTGGCCTTAATGTTTGATCTAGAGTGTACATATTATGCATAAGAAAGCAAGTTGAATTAGTTGTGCTTGGAAAATAGTTAGATTTTGGCATTATTGCTATGCATAAAATAAGGCGAGGAATATAGGTAGGGGTAACCATATCTTCTCCAGTCTTTAAGATCGCTTAAAATGGAAGACAAATTAAAAACCGAAGTGCTTCCATAGCATAGTGGTAGTGCGTTCGCTTCGTAAGCGAAAGGTCGCGAGTTCGATCCTCGCTGGGAGCTACAGTCTTTTCAGGAATGATTCCGCACTTTGCAGCTTCCGTCCGCGCTTTCAATTATTTTTCATTTGTTGCATGCATGCACACACACATCTAAATTTGTGCAATACTATTATTTTGGTTTACTGATTTGATTTGATTTGATTTGCAGGATCGCGGACAAAGTGAGCCAGTCAATAAATGGAGATATATATACCTACCGCATTCGTGTTATGCCTCCTGCCGCTGCTGCTGCCATGTGACATGTTCATGAATGGCCTTCGTAAAAGCATTGAGATATCATTATAAATTACTTGTTTGTTTAAGTCATCTGTGCCACCATGACGGGATCGTTTCCTCTCCCTGGCTGGTGCCATACAATGACGGTGTAGAGGGTTAGCACGTTAGCACCATCTATCTACATTTCTTTTGTACCGTGCAATGGGCCTGCCGCACAAGGCCCCAAAGGATTTGCTAAGAAGATTGTTTCACGAACATTGTTTAAATCTTGCAACGGTTACCTTTCCTCAAGAAAGTATGAGTCCCCTCAACCCAACCCAACCCAACCCAACCTCACCTAGTGAATACAAAGTTGCTCACAAAACATTGAATGTCACATTATTGAAAATGGAAGGACATAATGGCTCATGCTCTCATCAAATAAGATAATTTAAAAGATTTTGTCAATAATTCCATCCTCGAGTGCTTTTCTCATATCATGATTCATTCATAACGTCTCTATTGATCAGTCAGATCTGTGCGAACTTACTTCAGACATTCCAAAAACCCACTGTCGCACCGCTCTTTTGCATTTTTGGACACCGACAATCAAAAATCGAAATTTTCATGATTTCCAAGTTTCTCACGATTGTTAGGCTTTGTCGAGTTTATTTAAAATTTTTGAGTCACCGGAATTTTTCGAGTCTCATAGAATTTTTTCGAGTTCCTAGACTCAAAGTTCCGGCCCCACATTTCACCAATCACAAAATGTTCAAGAAAACACCCACCACACTACTATCTTACATTTCTTAAAACTAATCTGTTTGCGTTGCTTGTTGTCCTACATTCATATTCCCCACAAGCACGCATTCTACTTTTTTTGTCAGATTGAAATCGCTTCAAAACGTCTCTAATGCTCATTCAATTATGTGCGATGTCACCCCAAACTTTCTAGAAACCCACAGCTGCATCGCTATTTCACGTTTCCTAAAACCGACATTTTGAGTTTTCGAGTTTTCGAGTTTTCGAGTTTTTGACTCAAACATTCCACCTGATGGATAACCTTAAAATTTGCGTTCGATAGAAAATTCCCAGTCGGATTCGAGACGCCAGTTTGCATCCGACGCAATTTGCATTTCTTGAGTTTTTCGAGTTTCTCGAAAATTCGAGCTTTTTTTATCTCTTAAAAAAAATTTATCCAACAAGCCATTGTCTCTGCAGCCAACGATTCCATCCGCCAGTGCCTTCCAACCATTGCATCCGACGACCCTCATTGCATCCGCTGCCCTGATCCCCAATGGCATCCGACGTTTTTAATTTTTTCCAAGTTCTCCAGTTTTTCACCATTTTTCGAATTTTTCGAGTTTCACAAAAAAAAAATTCACTTTTTCGAGCTTTCCCTCCACCATGCCAATTTCAGTTGCATCTTACTCCCTTTGCAATTGCATCCGCCAGTCCACCTTCATTCCATCCGCCAGTTTCCATCTGCCGCCCTCATCTGCAGTTGCATCCAACGTTTCTTCGAATTTTTTGAGTTTTTCCATTTTTCAATCCCCTTGTACTTTTTTCCTACTTCTAAATTTTTCGATACTCAACTCTAATTTTTTCAAGTCACTATAAATTTTTTCAAGCCACTATAACTTTTTCGAGTCATCGCAAACTTTTCGAGTCACTGTACAAATTTTGAGTCTTTGTTAATTTTTTTGATATCTTTATATTTCTTGAAGTTTTTTCAAGTTTTTTTTTCGAGATTTTCAAGTTTTTGAATTTTTCGAATTTTTCAAGATTTTTCGAGTTTTTCTATTTTTCAGGTTTTTTAAAATTTCCTGATTTTCGATTTTCCTATTTTCTGACATTTTCGAGATCTTACATCCAACGTTTTTTCTTTTTCAGATTTTTATTTTTTTGTTTGCATCCGACACTCATTATGTGAATTTGCATCCGACAGCTTCTCAGTTATGTTTTTTAGATCAAATTTATTTTGTTTTAAAACTTTCGATCTCTTTAAAGTTCTTTCGATTCCTTCCTAGTTTTTTGAATCCCTTTGACTTTTTACCTTGTACCATTTTTTTACTCTTTTCAAATTTTTCCACTCTTTCCAAACAATTTTCCACACTTTTTAAAATTTTTCAACACTTCGAAATTTTTTATCTTTTGACATTTTCTGCCCCTTTGAAATTTTATCGATCCGTTGTAATTTTTTCGACCCCTCTACTTGTTCAACCCTTTGCAATTTTTTCAAACCTCCAGTTTTTCAAGATTTTCTCATTTTTGGGTCGTTCAATATTTATTAAATTTCGGTTTTCAAGTTTTTCTAATTTTCAGATTTTTCGATTTTCGACTTGTTCAGATTTTTTGAAACTTTATAACTTTTGTGTTTTTCCATATCTTAGCGTTTTTTCGAGTTATTTGATTTTTTTTTTAGTTTTTTTGAATTTTTCAAAGTTTTTGGGTTTTTTCAACTTTTTCCGAGTTTTGGATTTTTGTTTTTCGAGATTTTATAATTTTCGAGTTTTTCGAGATGTTAGCCATTTCCAAATTTTTTGAGTTTTTGAATTTTGCAATATCTTGCATCTCACATTTTTGTATCTGACGCCTTGATCACTTTGCATCCGACGTCTATTTAATTTTTTTTGTTTTTCGGCCTATTCAAATTTTTTGACTTTATCGCATTTTCTAATTTTTCGAGTTTTTTTGGATTTTTGAATTTTTCGAGTTTTTTGAGTTTTTAAACTTTTCGAGTTCTTTCATATTTTTGAACGTTTTTCGAATTTTCGAGCTTATTTTTCAGATTTTATTTTTCGATTTTAATTTTTTGAGTTTATTTTTTCGAGTTTTATTTTTTCGAATTTTCATTTTTCGAGTTTTATTTTTCGATTTTTCTTTTTTCGAATATTCTTTTTTCAAGTTTCATTTTTCGAGTTAATCTTTTCGAGTATTATTTTCCGATCCAAAATTATTTTTCGATTCCTAATTTTTCGATCTCTCATTTTTCGATCCAGTATTTTTTTACCCCTTATCATTTTTCGATTCCCTGTAACTTTTCGATACCTTTTAATTTTTTTTATCCATTGTCTTTTCAATCTAGTCTATTTTTTTCCGATCCTGTTTTTTCTATCCGACACCCTTCTTGCAACCATCTCCAGTTTACGTCCGAAGCACTCCACCTTGATTGACATCTGACACCCTTCCTCATCAGTTGCATCTGACGTCCTTCATCTCAATTCCATCCGACACCCTGTCTCATCAATTCCATCCGACGCCCATTGCATCCGCCAAACATTTGCATCTGCAAGTGCATTCCAAATTCCATCCGCCAGTGCCTTCCAACCATTGCATCCGACACCCTCTACCTTCATCTGCATCCGACACATGTGCGTCCGCCAGTACACTGTTGCATCTGACCCTACATTCTCTTTGCATTTCACAGTTGACATCCGACGAGTTTCAAAATACACTCGAAAGGCTGTCTCAGTTCCTCATCAATGTTCAGATTTTCATGATCGCTTTCACATATAAATCATATCCTATGAATTCAATCATGTATCAGAAACAATCAATACAAAATCCCATATTGCTAATCTGATTCTAGTATACGATTTAGTCAACGACAAAACAGTCTGTGACAATTCCATTCATGACCACGTACATCTGAGGCTGTAACCAACAGCAGATCCGACCAGCCTCTAAACTGTTATTACAGTTACAGCCGGACAGCAGCACACATCCGCGAGTTACCACAGTTTATATCCGACTCCTCAATTTCTCGTCACATTCCATTTTATGTCTGATGATTGACTACTTCATATTGATTGTCATACATCCTAAAAACAATTGGACAACCAAATGTCCCAAGAGCAGTTACCAACTTTGTACATATCCAAAGACTGGCATAAATAGCATTCAATGCTTGTAAAATTTTTGTCTCACTACTATATTGTTCATTTGTGCAATTTTGTATGAATCATTCTTCTTGAATATTTATGCTAATAACTGTTGCGTTTCCGTTCCTACACGCCTACGCTCAAAGCTTCGAGCTTTCACTGTCGGTCATCCCCATGTTTTCAAACATGGTACACAATAATTTATGGCATCAAAACCGCAATCACAGGGAAAACTCAACAAGACAAACGAGAATGGAAGTATTAAATACCAGGGGGGGCCAAAATAGCCAGCCAATTATAAGGAAAAAAATTTACACAAGTGTGTAACTTGCAGAAATTACTTGGGCCAAAAATCACTGAGATAATGGAAAGGGAGGCGGGGGGGGAGTTACAAAAAAAAATTCTATGAGTGACATCAGCCCAATGACAAGTGTTAAAAGGGGGACTGGCTACTTACATCATGCACGAGTCACTTTGGCAATGATACACAAAATTTTTAAGAAATCTGCATGTACACCAAGTGGCCATAGGTCAATGGAGAGGTACAAGTGAAAAGGAATAAGGAAGAGCATTGTTCACATGCTGAAAAGGAGGAGAATTGATTGAAAACTGAAGAGTTGTCACAATGAAGGGTGGCCCTATACCACCATCTATAAAATGGCACCAAAACGTTGAGCAAAAACACACCAATTTACAAAAGTGAAGAGTTCTGCTCTTGTGTTGTTTTGTTGCTCTTCTGTTGTCCTGCTTTGCTGCTATGCTGTTGAGAAATACTGATGGGCTACTATTGAAGGATGACACTTTCTATGCTGAGGAATTTGCATTAATTTATGATATTAGAGAGTGAGCTATGCTGTTGTGAGAGTCTGAAAGAGATAGGAGTTGTGTGAGTTGTTATAGACTGCTAATAGTTGTGAGAGAACCTGTTGAGGTGAGACTGTGATGCTACTTGATAAGAGATCAGTGGAGTATTTTGATTTGTGTGTTGAGTAAGTTTCTTGAGTGATATAGAGTTTTCTATCCAACGAGAGAGAGAGAGATTGAGAGAGAGAGAGAGAGAGAGAGAGAGAGAGAGAGTTGAGATGCACCTAGAATGTTGCGATAGGTTGTCGTGATTCTGAGCATGCATTAGAGTTTTGCTCATTGGATCGAAGAATACAATCTGAGTGTTTATCTCTGATCTCCAATCTCTGCTTCTTCAGCAATAGCTTATATCAATCATCTATATTGTTAACCTACTTGAGAAATGATTCAACCACTAACTACCTTCAGAGATGTCATTTCGATAGCTGTCACAGATGTTGAGCTATTGATTCTGAGCATACTTGAGCTCCTTCGAATTGAGCGTTGATTTCTTATGAAAAGCTGCTTGAGCTAGCTGAAACGTGCTTCTTGGAAGAGTGGTCTATGAATATTACTTACAAAAGAGCTAACTACCCGATTGCAGATGTATCGCTACTTCTGTTGCAGGTTTCATCATTACTAATAACAATTGTTCCTGAGCAAGTCAGAGATGAAAATCATCTCGCTTCAACGCTGAGTTATAAGCGCTGAGTGCCAATTTCCAGAAGTAAAAATAAAATGTCAACTTGGCGTTGTTCTTCAGAGGAAAATCAGAAGTTGAGTGCTGGCTTCCAAAGAAAGATTGTGCGCTGGCCATCCATAGTTGTCTGAGCCTTGTTCTGAGTACGTGTATCTACTTAACGTAGACAATCCATCACTGATCTAAAAGCCATCCCCATGAAGGGAGTTCTACACAAAGCTGAGTTATGAAGACTTGCTGGAATAGAGAAGGACATAGCTATCTGAGTTTAGTCACTCACAATCTGTGGAGTATATAGTCAACCGCAATCTATGCACAACCGAGGAAGCGAAGGGTTGTTGAACTGACCGTGTTGAGTATGATTTTCAAGTGTTGACCCGGGAGCTCCCTGCGTTGGAGTTTGTTGGAATTGCAGATTATATGAAAGATTCAACTAGTTTGATCATATTTGCTATATTTTTATATTTAATAAATTGAGGTCAACTTTGTTTTAGACTTAGAGTTTGATTTTTCAAAGTTCATTAGTTTAAATTTCATTTGAATAAACACTTTTTGAAATTGTGGGAAAGTTAGAAGTCGAGTTTAAGTAGATTTAAATTTGAATGTTGGGTACTTTGAATCTAGACCCAAAAATAGTAGGGTTAGCATTTTGGTGGGAAAGCCAAGTGGCCAAAGAAAGTTTGGACCTGTTATAAAAGGATGTAACTCGTGGAGAGACATATCTTCTATCTTCTGTCTCATTTCACGCTTATTCATGTGAAAAATTGCATACATTGACAAATCTAGCCATGTAGAATATTGTACATATTGTCAATATTTTTTGTTAGTCACTTGTATGGCGAAAGTGTCACATGGCATTCTACGTATGTATTTCCATTCTCCATAGTGAGGAGATAGAAACTTTTTGGAGCCTCAAGGAAAAACTTGAAAAAACAAAATGTTTTTATTACCAAAGCTCTGCTAGCTCTCCACTAACCTGACGAATATCTCGAAGATCTTGAAGACCTCGAAAATGAAAAACTCGAAGACGAAATGTTCGTGAACAACACGAACAATAGGAGAAGGTCAAATGACGTGAAACGAAAATGTTCGAGACACGAAAGTCGAACACTTTCGACTCTTCACGATCCAAAGGACCAGGAAGATCAAACAAGTACCGTGAAGTACAGTCTCCTGATAGGATATGGTGACATCAGCAGAAGAACGTTAGGACGTGCCTAATCCGACGCTCTTATAATATGTGATTAGTCTTAGATTGCTTAATCTATCTAATCAAAAATCTTACTCTGAATATATGCAGTTGTTAGATGCACTAATGATACAAAAAGACAGATAAAAAATACAGAATAGAGAAGCACACGAACTATGGTGGAGTAGAAAACCCAATTTGACTCATTTTCGAATCTTTGGTTGTGCAACACATGTTCCTGACAAGCTTCAAAAGAAGATTGATGAGAAAGCATAACAGGGATATCTCGTAGGATATGACAAGCATTTGTCATACTACAAAATCTATATGCCAAAGACAAACACAGTGAAGACAGTCAGAGACATCAAGTTCGATGAGACTAGAACAATGGCCAACAATGATCATGGTAGGGAAGACAATACTATGATCTACCAACCGCGACAGAGGAAGCAGAACACGAACACTCAGACAAAGCCTGTTCGAGTAGCACCTCAGTCAAGAGACAAATCAGATGAATAAAGATTTGCAAGCCAGCAGCAGAACACGAACACTCAGACGAAGATGTTCGAGTCGCACCTCAATCAAGCGACGAATCAAACGAATAAAGATTTGCAAGCCAGCCTATTGCTACAACACCTATAAACCAAAACGATTTTGGACCTAGCAGAACATATAAAGACAAGAGCATTGCAATACCAGAAGGATCTCCTAGAAGATCAACAAGAGAATGAAGAGCGCCAACAAGATTTGTGCCAAGTAGCTCAGCTTCTACATCTGAAGAGTTTGTGGATTCAGTGGAGAACCACAAATATTCAAAGAAGCAATTGAATGTCTAGAGAAGGACAAATGGATCCAAGCCATAAATGAAGAGATGAAATCCATGATGCAAATGGGTATACAAGCTGAATTATGGACCGAATAGAAATGTTTCAAAGTATAAAGCCAAACTTGTAGCGAAGGGTTTTCTCAGAAATATGGTATCAACTATGTTGAGAGCTTCTCTCGTGTCGTGAAACATTCGTCCCTACGCCTACTGTTTTCATATGCAGCTGTTTATAATCTCAGGATTCACATTGTGAACGAGAAGATAGCCTTCTTACATGGCGAGCTAGACGAAAACCTCCAGACTACATTTCAAACTCACTTTCTACTTACGCACACAGAATGCACAAGAGTATCTATGGTCTGAAGCAATCAGCATGACAATGGTATAAGAAAAAAGATCACGTCCTGAAATCCTTAGGATTCAAGCCACTAATAGCTGATTCCAATGTTTATGTAAGAATTATAGATGGAAAGATCATCATTGTAGCCGTATATGTGGATGACACCCTGATACTCTACAAAAGTGAAGGACTTATTGCTGAAGTGAAGTGCGACATCTCGAAACATTTTGAGAGGAGAAGCCAAATGTTATCTTGGCATACAGATTGACAGAGACTATAATGAAGGGAAATTGTACCTTCATCAGTCCTGATATTCCCAAAGATGTCAATTGTGATGCTAGAAGTGGAATCTAATACGTGGATTACATTGGATCTGTTAGTTGACAGAAGCTTGTCCCTAGACTTGATGCATCGGTAGGGTTTTGAAGCTTGTCAATAACTAGAAAGATTCAGAGTGTAATAGTTGTCGTACTATACCAACAAGGTTAATATAGATTTTGTAGTAAATAATGTCGTTCCCACAGAGGACAGCGTTAGAAAGTTATGTATTTGGTACAATTATGACAAGTGGTTTCGAGTGTTATTCTGGTTGTCGACAAACATTAGAAAGTAACCAGTATTACTTGTGTTTGGGGTGTGCAATGTTAATGATTTCAGAACAACAATCTGGCCTCTATCAAATCGAATGAAACGCGTTTTATAGGTGAGATGTTATCAGAGTAGTACAGTAGTACTACACTCAGGCTGATTAAGGTGTCAACAGAGAGTCGAGAAATGTTCGATGTATTTGTGGCTGTGCAGACAATTAATTAATCGTGTTCGCAAACTGTTCATTTTTAGATAGAAGTCCTCAACAACTTAAGTCCAAATTAATGGTTAAAGAACACGAATGGTTTTAGACCATGTTAGAAACTTATGTCAATTACAATCAGGAACACAGATCAAAGACTCAATTCTTCAGACAGGGACTGTCATCTCACATGTATACATACAGCTTTATTTAATGATTGTGCTAGATTGTAACAAATGTAGTCGTTATTCGAGTGCCGAAAAGAAAGTATTCGCGACAGATAAATAAGATGATTTTAATGTTGAAATATTGAAAAAATCTATCTAATGTTGTAAGTAGGGGTCCTAAAAATGCCAAAGATGAATTGAGCTCTTTTGGCTTAGTAAAGACTCATCTTAGAATAAAATATTCAAGGTAGGTAGAAGTAGAAACTCGAGCTACCATAGGAATTGCCATTTGTACTTTGCATGCAACATTTAATGCATGAAAATACTAGGTGGCACAGTTAAACATATTGAGGTGGCTTGAATAAGTCTAGATAGCTTGAGAGGTGGATTCATAACTCCAATTCAACTCAAAGTAGGAGGAGAGTCCATGGATCTATATATATATATATGTGATGTACTCTCATTGAGAAAATGATGAAATTTGTGTATAATGCAAATTTGGAGACTAAGCTCTTTGTGCTCTCTCTCTCTACTCGAGTTTGTACTTTCATATTCTCTCTCTAGCCGAGTTGAGGCATTTATTGTACTTAGCTACATGTTTTGTTGACAGATCTTGCTTGTAACACAATAATATTTCTTGTATGATCAGCTTTCCTATTGTCAATCAATGCTAGTTTGATCTTTATGGTATTATTGGGCTTAGGAGATCAAAAGTACATGTGTAGGACGTCCCACACGTGTGAATTCAACATGGTATCAGAGCCTACCTAAGATTTACAAGCAAATCTAATCAAAAAGTTTGCAAATTTGATCAGAATTCAAGCTAGGAATTGTCTAGATTCTCTTTCTAGCTAGTTTGCAGTTTTCTGGTGATATAGAGCTTCAAACCACCTTGAATGGTCTAGATCAGGTACTGTACGGAATTTCAGGTGCATGCAGGTGTGAAATCCGCCCATTTTCATTTTGGTGGTTCTCTCTCACCTTAGATCCAAATTTCATGCAATTTGGCCCACTAGAAAGCTAGAAATGTGTAAAATTTGATGCAATTTGAATCATCACAGTTGGATAAGCCAATCAAAAGTTATAAGCTTTTGAATAGTCATAGGTAGGGCGCCTAGACCTGTGGCAAATCGTGAGTACATGTCATTTATTGCCTGAATGATCACAAAAATCATCCAGAAGTTGACCAATCTCATCTACATGTGATTTAGGCAAAATTTAGAGGATCTAGGCAAATTGTTTCATACAAATAGATTGTATTTGAGTCAATTTGACATTTTTTGGAGTATTTCACACATGTGAAATTCAGAGAACCATAACTTTTGCCATACTTCATCTTTTTTGATGATTCAAATCTTGTTTTAGAGAAATGGTCAAACTAGTGAGATCTATCTCACAGTTTTTTGCTTGGTCTTACATAGGATTTGGTTTTTTACCCTTGATTGGTTCCTATAGTGAGAAGATAAGCAATTTTTTCATCCATCTTTTTTTATTTTCATCATTCTTTATGACTTCAATGTGTGTCTTTCTATTAGAAGCAAGTGAAAGATTGTCAACCTCCAATTACTCAATTTGAAAGGTTAGGATGGAATCTGTCTTAATTACACAAGATGTGATGGATATTGTACTTGGTATTGAAGAAGAACCACAAATTCCTCAAGAAATTCCAAAGTACAAAAAGAGAGCTAGCATGGCTCTACATTGTATTAAAATGAATGTCTCAAATGACATCTTAAGAGAAATTGGTGCTTGTACTAATGCCAAAGATGCTTGGGATACTCTCAAGTCCATCTATGAGGCAAAGAATACTTCTAGACTTCTAACACTAAGAAACCAAATTTTTCAAAGTGTACAGAGAAGTGACGAATGTGCTTCAGCTTATGTAATGAGAGTTAAAGACCTCCATAGAGAATTGTCATGCATAGGAGACTCCATCAACCAAAATGAACTTGTTCAAGTCATACTTAATGGGTTAAAGGAGGAATATGACAACCTTGTTCAGAGTTATGCCATTAAGGAGGAGCTACCAAGTTTGGAAGCACTCCAAAGTGTGCTCATTTCTGAAGAATCAAGACAAGGGTATAAACTCTTGAAAATGGAAAGACTGTCTCTCAACATTGATGGTAAAGCCCCCTTTACCAAAGACAAGCACAAGTCAAGAAGTAAGAATCAACACCAACCCTCTTCAAGCGAGAACAATCTTATTTCCAAGGAGAAAGGAGAAGAGGATGAGTCCTCTCAAGCTTTCACATCCAAGAAGAAGAAGAAAAACATCAAGTGTTTCTTTTGTGGCAAGAAGGGGATTATGCCACCAATTGCTTCAAGAAGAAGAGTCAATTCAAGCAAGCCAACATTTCCAATGAAGAGAAGGAAGATGCTCATGCAAGTGATGGAGAGGGATCTCTTATGGTCTCGAGTTTTTCTTCATCACCTTTCAAGAAGGATGGTTCGTGGTACATCGACAGTGGAGCTTCCTCACATATGTGTAGCTCCAAGCATTCTTTTTCATCCATGACATCTTATGAAGGAGCCAAGAAGTCCATCTACACAGCAAATGATCATGAGTGTGCTATTGAAGGCATAGGGACCAATCCCTTAAAGCTTTCATCATCAAAAGTTCTTTCTCTGTCTAAAGTACTTTTTGTTCCTATGTTAACAAAAAATCTTATTAGTGTTGGACAATTGTTTGATAGGGGACTAGATGTGAATTTCAATGTTGATACATGTACAATCAAGAAGCATGATGAAATCCTTGCATTTGGGTCTAGATATGGTGAAATCTACAAGCTTGAATCCAAAGAGTATGCTAACTCTTGTGATGGTGCTTTTGCTTCTCATATTTCTTTGGAGGAACTATGGCATAAAAGGTTGGGGCATCCTAACTATAGTTCTATGGTGTCCATGGTCAAGAAAGCCAAAGCTATTGGCTTGCCTAATCTTATCTCCAAGAATTTCAAGCCATGTGAGGCTTGTGTCATATCTAAATCTCATAAGAAGCCTTTTTCAAAGTCATCTATCAAGACTACACATCCATTGGAGCTCATACACTCAGATGTGCACTTCTCATCTTCAAAGGGCAAGGGTGGTGCGACTTGCTTTGTAACTTTCATTGATAATTTCACAAGGTTTACTTGGTTGTATCTTCTAGCTTCAAAGTCTATGGTGTTTGACTATTTCCTAAAGTTCAAAGATCTAGTTGAAAAGCAATTTTCATACAAAATCAAGATTCTTAGAAGTGATGGAGGTGGTGAGTACACTTCCAATAAATTTCATGATTATTGTGAGCTTGAAGACATTAAAAGGGAGTTTTCTTGTGCATATACACCATCTCAAAATGGGGTGGCTGAAAGAATAGAACCTTGTGTGAATGTGTCAAAACCATTAGAATTGAGGCATCCTTGCCAAAAGACTTTTGGGATGAGGCCATCAATTGTTCAAACTATCTTTGCAATCGACTCCCTCATGTTGCACTTGAAGGAAAGTCACCATATGAAGCACTTTATTTGAAGAAACCTAAGGTTGATCACCTTAGAGTATTTGGATGCATATGCTTTGTCCATATTCCCTTGGAAACGAGAAAGAAGAATGATCCTTGTGCAAGCAAAGGAGTAATGGTTGGATATTCATCCAACAAGAAAGCCTATCGAATCTACATGCTCTCTACTTCCAAAGTAATTGAAAGTAAAGATGTAGTTTTTCATGAAGAAGAAAAGTCCAATCTTGGAGGGGCCGAGATCAAGCAACCTCAAAATCTATCACCTTTTGTTATTGAAGACAATCAACATATGGAGGGGTCGAGATTTGAAGATGAAAGTCCGCGGATTTTCACTCCTAGAAGATCCATGAGGGAGAGATCCGAGCCTAAGAGGCTCACTTATGATGACAAAGAAAAACAAGTGGATCTTGATTCCACTTATGCTTATTTTGTTTCTCATGAGGAGCTCAAAGATGTCCAATAAGCCCTCAATACCAAGGAGTGGTATGAGGCCATGAAGATTGAATATGATGCCTTGATCACCAACCACACATGGGAGCTAGTGGATCCACCACCTAACATGCATATTATTGGATGCAAGTGGGTGTTCAAGATCAAGTACAATCATGATGGCTCCATCAACAAGTACAAGGCAAGATTATCCGCTAAAGGCTATGCACAAGCATATGGCCTTGACTATGAAGAAACCTTTGCTCCTATAGCAAAGATGGTGACAATAAGAATCATAATCTCTCTTGCCTTATTTTTTAAGTAAAAATTGTATCTACTTGATGTCTCCAACGCTTTTTTGAATGGCTATCTTGAGGAGGAGATATACATGGAACAACCTCAAGGATTCATCAAAATAAATCTAAGGTGTGTTTGCTATTTAGAAGTCTTTATGGCTTGAAGCAAGCACCTAGATCATGGTATTCAAGACTCAACAACTTTCTACTTTCATTAGGATATGTGCTTAGTGACTATGATCCTTCTATGTACTTAAAGTTTGATAGTAGCAATATTGTCATTCTTCTAATCTATGTAGATGACATTATTCTTAGTGGAAGTTGTTTGATGCTAGTTCAAGTTGCTTTCGAGTCTGCAGCAACTGATGTTGCTACATACTGATATTTGGGTCGTGGCTTCTATGGCTGAGGGCACTCAGGATACTTGTGGCCAAGCTCCCTGCAGTTCGAGCATAACGGTACATAACCAATCGGCTTTCGCGGTTGAGGACAGTCAGGAGAAAAATGTCCCGGCTCTCCACAGTTGTAGCAGTTGTCCGACACTGGTTTAGTCGCGGTTTGAGACTTTGCTGGTCCAACAAATTCAGGAGGATTATGTCTTCGTGGTGCAAACTTTGGTCTATCCTGCTGGGCTGATGCTACAGTACCCTGAACATAGTTAGTAGTCGCATCATTCTCAAAAATAAAAAGTACCTCCTGGGCAGAATCTTCAATATACTTGACATTCACAGTGGTGCAGTCTTCCTTAGTATGTCTAGAAGTTCCACATTTCGTACACCACACTGTTGAGTTGGAAGAAGACGCTTCTTGTCTTTTGTCTGCAACCACTTACAAATCATTAAAATTTTTATTAAGGTCAGCCATATTACTCTTCCAAAGCTTTTCGACTTTAGAAGTTGACGACTTATCCTCGATGGTTTTTGGGTCGTCCTTTTGCTTGGAACGTCATTTATTTCTTTTCTCTCCTTTATCAGCTTCTGGTTTTAATGAATCATTGCTTTCGGACTCCGAGCTTGATGAACTAGTACTTGAGTCAGAATCTGAATCGTCATCGTTGTCACTGGAATCAGTCTTAGACTTACGAGATCTCCTAGTTGAGTGTCGCTTTCGTGCTAGTTTCGAGGTCTCAAAATGTTTGGCACTAGCTATTACTGCTGCTAAGGAGGTCATGTCCCCTTGTCTGCAATACCAATCAATCTTTGGTGGTAAACCAGCCAACAACCATTCGATCTGCATATCAACGGGATATACACCAGTTCATTTTCCTATAAGATTTTTAACCTTTCGTGTATATTTTCGAAGGGATTCTTTAGTCTTCTTCTGAACATTGTTAAGACGTCCGAGAATTTTAGATTTGTAACAAATTTTTCTGAACTGGTTCAGAAACGCATCTTTTAGCAGTAACCAGGTTCCTACATGACCTGGTTCAACTTGACTGTACCATATGTGTGCCTGCTTTCTCAGTAGACCAGGGAAGATTCGCAGTTTATCTACGTCAGTTCCTTCATTATTTGCATTAGCGAATGACTCAAATTGCGAGACATAGCTATCTGCATCATTGGAAGTAGTCCCTTTAAAATAATCGTACTTAATTTTTGAGATAGAAGTGAAACGTTCAGCAGAACCCTCCATACCGAAGCTCATTAGGAGTTCAAGTAACTGGGCAGTGATTTCGTCTAGATTTCTTTGACTCGCACTCTCACTCTGTCTTCGTAAAAATTCCTCTCTAAGCTTACGGTATCGTTCTAATCGGGATTCTCTATCTGACATACACTAGAGATGGAGATGGATATGTCAGATTTCTTATAACTTTCCTAAGCTATCCTCGACAATGGCGCCAAACATTGGTATATGACGCACTATACCAACAAGGTTAATATAGATTTTGTAGTAAATAATGTCGTTCCCATAGAGGACAGCGTTAGAAAGTTATGTATTTGGTACAATTATGACAAGTAATTTTGAGTGTTATTCTGGTTGTCGACAGACATTAGAAAGTAACCAGTATTACTTGTGTTTGGGGTGTGTAATGTTAATAATTTCAGAACAATAATCTAGCCTCTATCAAATCAAATGAAACACGTTTTACAGGTGAGATGTTATCAGAGTAGTACAACAATACTACACTCCGGCTGATTAAGTGTCAACAGAGAGTCGAGAAATGTTCGATGTATTCGTGGTTGTGCAGACAATTAATTAATCGCGTTCGCGAACTGTTCGTTTCTAGACAAAAGTCCTCAACAACTTAAGTCCAAATTAATGGTTAAAGGTTTTAGAGCACATTAGAAACTTATGTCAATTCCAATCAGGAACACATATCAAAGACTCAATTCTTCAGACAGGGACTGTCATCTCACATGTATACATATAGCTTTATTCAATGATCGTGCTAGACTATACCAAATGTAGTTGTTATTTGAGTGCCGAAAAGAAAGTATTTGCGATAGACGAATAAGATGATTTTAAGATAGTTCTTTAGAGCATGTTTTACGGATACACAACAAACGACTGTAATGCTCTAGAGAGTCTGTCTAATCAGAGAGTAATTCATGTAATGCATTAGAGATTGCTAGGAGAATCAAGATCACTCACACTCAACAGTGCGGAGAACAGAGATAAGGCAGAATAACTCTCAGTACTCTATTCACTTCTTCAACCTCTTACATATGCATAAACTCTTCTCTCTCGATGCTCGAGACTGAAGTGTGAAATCAATATATGTTCTACGGGACGAACAAACACACCTCTAAAACAACAGGTGCGTCGCTCCCATGAAAGGGTCTAGTTAACAATTAGATTGAGTATACGTTCAATTATACCATAAGAGATATATTTAACTAAGAGTTAAAATGACTCTAGTTTAACATGTCTTTTCATATCTAGTCGTTTCGCATGGACGAGCTAGAAAAGGTTATCCAAAGCAATGTCTTTCCTTTTAAAGGTCTTGTCCTTAATTACAAGGCAAGTACTTAGGAGATATATTCCTTAAAAATGAATTAGGCCTCTTCATGAATTATATTTATCCGGCTCGTATATATTCATTTTTGAGTATATCATGCCATATTTATGTTGATATTCAATATTTAACAATTTCGTGGCATCACATGAGCCATGTTAATTCTTCTGCTTAGATCACAAGGTCAGATGTGGATTTTTAGTATCCATCTGATAGGCATGCCAGTCATCCAAATAAATGGATTCTCCGATGTTTGAAAACAAGAGATAATATCCTATATAAATATAGGACAGCTAGATGATCAATGGATCTCTAGAATATCAGATGAGGCAGTTAAGAGTTTTCTAGAAGAAAAAGCTGATGGTATGGAACATCAGTAATTTCATCATTAATGAACCCTAAAACGAAAGTCACTTGCTGGAAAATTCAAATCTACCAAAGATTTGATCTACACAAGAAAAAGCTCCAAAAAAGCATCACAAATTGGCCTTCAAGGACAATTCTCCATAAAACCACAAAGAATCTCAAGAGTAATGGATTTTAGCAACATGCAAATTGAAACCGGGATAGTACACCCACTTGCAACCTTGCTATCCACCTTGGAAGAGAATTCCCATGGATCTAATCCAAAATTTTGATGAAAGGTAGCCCTTCTCCATGTTCTCCAATCTTTGTAAGCCTTGCTTTGATACCAATATAAGGGAAGCTCCCTAAGATCCTGCTTACAAGACAAAACACAATGGAAAATATACTATGGAGCAACCACCCAACCAAGTAGAAGCAACCAATCGACTCTAGAAGCTTCACCCCCAAGCCAAGGGATAAGAAGCATGAAGGTAGAGTGAAACTCTGGCAATGAATCAATGATCACAATGAGGAGTAGGGCGAGTTTGGCCTCAATATATAGAGCCAAAAGCAACCTAGGCACATAGCCATGCATAGCCCTAAGTTCCCTATACATAGATTCACCTAGAATAGAGTCCTAAGCATGGACCAACTATTCATAGAATTGCTATTGATAACTCTACACATGCATACATTGTCTCATATCTTGTCTAAACTCCATTTAGTGTGTTCTGGGCCTCACAAGGATTTTAGTTACTTTCGGATCACATCTAGTACGACGTGGCATAACTAACAGCTTGATTTACTAGAGTACCGTGTATCCAAGACTAGGAGTATACTGAATCCTACTTACTGGTCATGGACATAACACCTAGAGTGCTCCTTTGTTTCTCAAACAAACCTTTGTCTAAGGTGTTTGTGAAGATGTTAGCAACCATCTTCTTCGTTCCAATGAAAGTAGTCTGCAGCTGCTTCTTTTTTATCAGATCCCTTATCAAGTGGTACTTGATTGCAATGTGTTTTGTCCTTGAGTGAAACATAGGATCCTTTGTCAGGTGTATTGCGGATGTTTTGTCCATCTGCAAAATCATAGGCTCATTTCCCGTTTCACCTAGTTTATCAAGGAACTGTTTAAGCCAAGTGATTTCATTGGCCATCTTCGCTGCTGCTACATATTCTACTTTGTAGGATGACTGAGCTATGATGGTCTGCTTTTTGCTGACCCATTGTTGCTCCTGCTACGATGGTACATCCTCCTGAGACACTTTTGCAGTCATCCTTGAGAGATGCCCAGCTAGCATCATTGTAGGAAAGCATCTGGAATCCTGCATTACGAGAATAACACAATAAAAAATCCTTCGTCAAGATTCGCTTCGCGATCTTCCAATGAGTCAAGTCTAAATTCGTGCTAAATTGGCTCATCCTGAATATGACATAAGCAATGTCAGGACGTGTGTTATCTGCAAGATACATTAGTGATCCGATTACCTTCCTGTATGGTATATGTTGTATCAATTTTTTTTCTTCTTCAGTCTTCGAACAATCTTCATTCATCATGATTGTTCCTGCAAGTATTGGAGTATTTGCTCCTTTGCAATTCATCATCCCGAAATCTTTAACTTTCAATCTGGGAGTTCTCACTCCAATCGTAAAAAAAATGACAGCATAGTAAAAATTGTCGGCAATTTCATTGCGGTTTCTTTTGTCAATTTTAACCTATCTATCACCAGAAAATAATTTAGACTTAGGAAAAACACTGTGATAAACTCAGTTTAATCAATTCACTAATCTAAACCGATTCCATAGATAACGAAAAAATGACCAAAATTTTGATTTTTCAGAAAACTCAATTTTTGCTTTATTTAACGTAATTCGAAAATTCTGACAAAAATTACTGTTAGCACAAAAGGTAATCAAAATCAAAAAATCGAAACACTGTCCGATTCCTGATATTACTAACCAATGTCAAACTGGCATGCAAAGCACACTACATCAGTCACAAAACGTCATTCTGGAATTTTTTATGTAAACTTCAGTTTTACGAAATTTGTCAGCCAATATCCGAATTTGTCAGCACATGCGTATGACCACTCAAATCGATTGTAAATCCATCATGCATGTCAGAATCACTATGAGAATCATCATGCAACCAATCCATGCAAGCACAGTACTACAAATTAGAGAAATGAACAGCATGCAAATCAGATGGATATCACAAATCCACATCTGACCTTGTGATCTAAGCAGAGGAATTAACATGATTCACTGGCATGCAATCAGAACAATTTCAAATTTTGCCAATTTTACTCACAAAACTACAAAATTTCAAATGATCATAACTTTGGCTACAAAACACCAAATTGAGTTATGTAAAGCTCAGTACAGAGGGAGACCAAGTAAACAAGATGATTGCCATATCAGCCTACCAGTCATCCAAATAAATGGATGCTCCAGTGTTTGGAAACAAGAGATAATATTTGAAGGAAAAGTCCTGGTTGTAATAGAGTGAATCCTTTAATGGAAGCACTTATTACTAACTTTTCTTGGATTTAGATATTTTCATATATCATCTTTCAATTTAACTTTTAATGAAATTTATAATCTCCTTAAAAGAGGGGTGAAGTGGTGGAATAAAATTCTATTTGGGAATTTGTTGGTTGCATAGCTTTCGGAAGAAAACCAGATGTGGTATAGAAATGTGATTTGATATGAAAGTAATTTCGGATAGATTCAGAGTAAGATACCTAGTTGGAACTTTTCGAATAAGAGGAATTCTTTAGGGATTGTGTGGACAATTTGACCTTTTACTGTACTACTTATAGATAATGATTTAAATTAACAAATATTTGTATAGAAGATTTATGGATTAACTTATAAATGATTTGGGTAAGGATCTAAATGTGGTGTTATACTGGTATAATTAAATTCTTCACCTAGACATTTGAGATTTCTCAATTATTGGCAATTAACTTGAGTAGTTGATTACTCCAAGATAAAGTTAATTGGCAAAACGATCAGTGTGATGTGGATTCACAAGAACTAATGGTTTTTTGATTATACGGCTTGTAAGACGCATGATTAGTGAATCATTTGGGTTCATCAGTTAAAATTATGTGCATTGGATATACAGTATTCTTGGGATAGAGTATTTCTTAGTTAGGGAATAGACTCAACTCATTTGTGATTGTGTCCTAGAGCGCTCAATTGGATAATGAATCATAATGAGTCCAAGAATAATAACTGAATTGATTTTCAGTAAGACTTTGGGTATCTAGATGTGATTCTGGATTGTAATCTTAAGTTTTTGTAGTTGAAGATGATTGTCATTTTGATATGCATTCAATCTTTAATTACTAGTTGTTTATAGAACTTGAATCTTGCACTTTAGTTAAAGAATCATGTTTTGAAAGTATTCCTAAATCCAGTATTTTCTTAATGGAAAGATTTTGAAATGACTCTTACTTTTCTTGAGTTATGTTAGACATATACTCCAGTATCTTGTAAATGATTAAGTATGGTTTGGATTTCAGAAAATTATGATTGACGTATCATATGAATCTAAATATTTATGGTTCACGAGGTGAATGTAATCCAGATGGAAAATGTATCGCATTCTTTTGTTGGTCGTCGTGTCAGTAACTGCAGGTTGGGAGGATGTGGATGTAGCAGATGACGGATAGAGGTTAGTGTGTGGCACAATGGAAGATAGAAGGTTGGAGCATCAAAAACCGTGCACTTTCGTCTCGAGAAGTGTGCATGCAAAATTACACAGTAGGGAGCCTACTGCGATACACTCACAGGTGTTAGATTTGATGGATATGGTTAGTTCGTGAATGAGGAAGCCATGCCAGTCGTATGGCACAACCGTGGGGCCAGGGAATCCCAAGAAGGACTCCACTATCTAACTCAGCAGCATGGATTGGATTATGTCCTTGCGAAATGTTGAAACAACTAGAAAGTTATTCAACAGATGTAGAGCCGCCTGTATGACTGGTTCCGTGATAGCCTCTATCAGGTAACCATTGTTAGTTTAGATTGGAACCTCTGGTGCAGTTTGGACGATGAAAGGATCCACTTGTGCAAGCTTGACCTTACAGAGATGCAGACCTGGTACCAGCAGGCGGAGTCCTTCTTCAAGGAAATGGAATTTCAGATCCCTGTTTTGACAGGTTATCAAAGCCCCTATCTGGCACACATGGCATATGCCAATTATCATACCACAACAAGATCATGTCAGATCATAGTTCCCCCTATCAGGAATTATGTCTATAACATATCATTTGCGGTAGCTGACTTGCAACCTTATGGTTTTCCACGAGGGCCAAACACTGTCACACGGACACTCTAGAAGATAGAGCAAACGGCATATTTCAAATATATTGATCCCTCTGTGACCAAGTGGAAGAACAAGGATGGGTACAGGCTGGAAGCAATCAACGACAAGCAACTTGAAGCAGCATGTGCATATCTCACCAGATGCACACAAAAGCCTCGAATGAAAGTGCTAAGGGTACCCATGTCCCTGTTTCACATGATGCCAGATTCACGACTTGGATACACGGTACTCTAGTAAATCAAGCTATTAGTTATGCCACGTCGTACTGGACGTGACCCAAAAGTAGCTAATATCCTTGTGAGGCCCAGAACACACGAAATGGAGTTTAGACAAGGTATGAGACAGTGTATGCATGTGTAGAGTTATCAATAGCAATTCTATGAGTAGTTGGTCCATGCTTAGGACTCTATTCTAGGTGAATCTATGTATAAGAAACTTAGGGCTATGCATGGCTATGTGCCCAGGTTGCTTTTGGCTCTATATATTGAGGCCAAACTCGTCCTACTCCTCATTGTGATCATTGATTCATTGCCAAGGTTTCACTCTACCTTCATGCTTCTTATCCCTTGGTTTGGGGGTGAAGCTTCTAGTCGCTCTTATAATCTGTGATTACTCTTAGATTGCTTAATCTATCTAATCAAAAATGTTACTCTGAATATATGCAGTTGCTAGATGCACTAATGATACAAGAAGATGCAGATAAAAAATATAGAATAGAGAAGTCCGCCAGTGAGCGAGACATTGTAAGCAGGATCCACAGAGATCCAAGTAGTCCGCTAGTAAACGAGACATTGTTTGTGAGAGAACACCGCTTCTCTCACGCCAATGCGCTGTGTGGGTTTGTCACATAGTGCTTGAACAAGAGGATCAATAGATGATGTTGTAGTTGTTATGCAAATATCATTCAAATTGTCTAATCTCGATTGAATTATTGTCTGCTTATTGTTCATGTATCTCATTCACTTGTTTATCTATTCCACACATAGGTTCAATCTTGTTGAATGCTGAATTAACTTAAACGTAGGTTAGCAGTGTCTGTCTACATTCTGGAGGATTATAGGAATGATATAGCCGACAGTGACCAGCAATCATATTCGAAATGGTGAACTCATGCAACTTTGCCGCGACGCAAAAGTCAACATGCCTCGAACAATTCGTGAAAGTCAACGTGTCTCAAAAACCCTAAACATGAAACGAAGCGAAACTTGAAGGTCAAACAATTCACAAAAATCAAACATGCCTCCAGGACCAAAAAGATGCGAAGCAACACGAAACAAAAAGAAACGAAAGAAAATCTTTCGCGCTACCAGCTGGCAGTTCAACGGGCATGGAGTCTTAAGCTTCACACTCAGCTGAAACATTTAGCTATAGAGGAGAGTAACTAGTTAGTCGATTAGCGTTAACTAGTCTTGTAATTCTCTGATAAGCTATCTTGTAAACTCCACATAGTGGAGATATAGACCTTTTTCTGGATCAAAAAGAATATATAGAGAATGTGGGTAGTAGAGCCAAAAAAAAAAAAATAATAGAAACAAAATAGATGTGCATGAAAGTCTATCAACGAGCAGAATACAGCGAAAGAGCAGAGCATCAGGCCGCCAACCGACGGCCTCATTCCAATCTCAACCGACATTGTCCTTCAAATCTCAACCGACGCCAGTCCACAAAATCTCGACCGACGGTTTCCACTCAGATCTCAACCGACGGTACTCCATCAGATCTCAACCAACGGCCTCATTCCAATCTCAACCGACACCATCCTTCAAATCTCAACCAAAGTCTTTTTCTAGAATCTCGACCGACGGCCCTCAATCAAATCTCAATCGACGGTGCCCTGTGAAATCTCGACCGACGGCCCTCAACCAAATATCAACCGACGGTGCCCTGTGAAATCTCGACTGACGGCCCTCAATCAAATCTCAACCGACGGTGCCCTGTGAAATCTCAACCGATGGCCCTCAGTAAAATCTCAATCGACGACCTCATTCCAATCTCGACCGATGACCCTGCGTTAGATCCTCCATTGCATCAGTCTCTGCACCGTAGAGATCACATTCACCGCAACCCACCGCAATGTCTACACATAATCACACCCCACTGCATTCTCCTTCGATTGCAACAGATCGCACTCCCACCGTATTCACCAACACACTACCTCCACACTTACACCATCAGGACCGCAATCCAATCCCATCATTCCGTCACCTTGTAATCCAATCCCATCATTCTTTCACTCGTATTCCAACCCCATCCATCATTGCCCTGTCGTAACCACCATCACAGCATACAATCACAACTGACAATCCTCAACCGCACCCCAGACCTTACACCATCGTAATCACCTTGAGCCGTCGCAATCACCATCACTAATCGCTGCAACCGCAATTGTCCGCTGCAACCACAATCGACCGCTGACACCACCATCACCCATCATAACCACATGTAACCGTAGACATCGTAGCCGCATTCCTCGTAGCACACGACTCCAATCGCAACTGAGTCCTCACCTGCACGCAAACACTTTGCCCAGCACACGACCTACTTGCGAACGCTCTATCTGCCAACGAGACTACCACAAGCAACTACCCACACACCAATTGCCCGCCCTTGCATTGTAGCAACAGCCCCCACACACCCCTTATCTTACTGGACTAAGCCGACCACCTCCTAACTACGTCCACCCTTGAACCGCTACCACCACATTACCCTGCCCACAACCACATCCGTTGTTGCACCGCAGACAATCGCAACCTAGCCACATTCGTCCTTGAATCGTATTCCAACCGCACACCGACTACCTCCACCATCAAACCGTGAAAAACACATTCCACAATCTACAACTGCAACAAACATCACCAGATCGCATTCACCGCACACACACCACCATCAAACCACATTTTCCCGTCCAAACCACGTTCACCCGTCGACATCGAATTCACATGTCAAGACCACATTTCCCCGTCTAAACCAAACCAGATCATAACTGACCGCAACAGACCCCATAATGCCACTGACTGCAATCACCCGCACCCCACCGCAAACCGCACACCGCATCCACCATAAACCGTAGGGACTGTTAAAAAAAAAAATTAAAAAAAAACAAAGGCACCAGTACCCAATGGACCACCAAAAAGATTCTGAAGTCTCAGACGATTATCCATACGAGATCAGGTCCCCTGTCGTTGAACAAATCAGACATCATAGGTTCTACCGCATGCGGGCCGAACTCCAAGAGCCATCCACAAACCCATTCGAGGGACAAGAACTTGATAGAGCCAAGTCTTCACGCGCACGACTCCATTTTTCTGGTGCTAAGCCCTCACAGGTCAGAACCAACCCTAATGGAGTTCCTACTATCCACGGAGCTCATCTTGAAAGACGTACATCCAAATTAGATCTACCCAAGTTTGACGGTAGTCCGGACCCTCAAAGATTTTTGCAACTCTTTGACAATGCATGTGATGTGTATGGCAAAACATCTCCCGATGCTATGGTCTAGTTGTTTTTGATGACCATGATCGCTAAAGCACGTGATTGGTTTTTCAACCTTGATCGTGAAGATAAAACAGACTGGTCAATTCTAAAAGAGTCATTTGTCAAGCGTTTTAAGCCCTTTCGCTTGATCGAAAGCCCTTTTGTCAAATTGAATAACATCAAGATGGCAAAGCATGAGCGCGTACGAGACTATATCGAGCGTTAAAACGCCTCAAAAGTCAAGTACAAGAACAACCCTTCGAACAGATGCTCATCATCTGGTTTTTAGTCGGCCTTTCAAGATGGATTAGACGCGAGCTTAAATCCAATGATGAAACGAAGGATCAGATGTTGACAAATCCAGGGAAAGACAAGCACCACGTGCTCCGGTCCATGAGTCGAAGCCGATCGAGGACACCCGAGATCAGCTTTGAAAATCTCAGTTGGAGTTGCTTAATAAGCAACATCAACTACAGATGGAAAAACTCACCAATGAGTTTCAAGCTATCCTGAAGTCTATCCAAAGTAGTATGCCTGGTCAGTCAAGCCCTGCACAGGTACCTTATAGACAAAAAACAATATGGTGCCCACACTGCAGGGCTACACATCATGTTGATGCTTGTCCTTCATATCAACCTATCCAAGCACATATAGTTCAACAATATGAAGAACAACCATCACAATCTGGAAATGCCTTGTCTTATCATGTATATCCACCAGAAAGTCCAGAACCATTAGCCATACAAGATGGTTATGCCGTTATACAAGGGCCATTGCACACCAGATGTTTCATCTATGGTGAAACTGGCCACTTCATGCTTGATTGTCCAGTAAGACCAAATACCATCCTAAGTGTCCTGACTGTATCAGAAAACACAGTTTCAAAGACTGTCCAAAACAACCAACTACGATCCTACCTACCCATCACGTCAGTTATGAATCCCGATAGGATCCTCACGACAACCACACGAGCACCATAGCACCCAACCGCTCAACCTGCTACTCACTCGAGAAGTTTCTAGCAAACTTCTACAATACCACACAATACACCAGTTCCATAATGAAAAAAGACAATATGAAATGAGTCCTTGTCAAAAGAAAGTGAAATCGATATTCCGTCATCTGCTACAATGTCCAACCAAGAGCAATCTCCACAGGGAATTGACAGTTTTTCTCCCCTTTTACAACCTCAAATCTATTTTGTCTTTCCATATGTTGATACGATTTCCAATGTGCCAATACACAATATTTCTCGGGTTCAAAAATCCAGATAGAGATTCAGTTCTGAATCTCTTGTTCACAGAGGTCCTCAGGACATAGTACCTCAATAATACCTGCATCTCAAGCTATATCTTACAACATCTGCTATCCACGATGGTAGATTTTAGTGTAACCAATCCTGCCTTGTTTTCACAAGGGCATGTCAGAGTAAGTCACGTAACTCTACAAAACAACTGAAATATTGCAACTATCAAGGTACATTATCAATGTTGATGAATGCAAGTTTTGTTCGACAAGTGCTATACAGTTCTCACTCTCTGTAACGTTTGTTTATTTCCTTGTTTCTCTTCACCTATTTTGTGTGATTTATTTTTGCTTGAGGAATAGCTATTGCACGAGAGTCTTCTGTAGAGCATCTCACGAACACATTTTCATTCATCTATCCATCTTCAGATTACCTTGTATAACAGTTTAGAATTTTTGAGAAATATGAAAAGTACATGTCAAATTAGAGCTGATTCCTGCATCTCATTGCCATATTATTTCTTGAGTCAACTACAGCAAGATCGAAACAAATTTAGTTAAAATTTATTCAATCTTTAGTCCAGTCGCATGTTCAATGAGTTTCAACTACGTGTTCCACACGTCGATCCAATCTTGAGCATGAACAGTTACCGGCAACAACATCCCCACCAACAGATTTTTTTTTTGGGGGGGGAGAGAGTGGATCTGCTTGGATCCACTGGAGCAGTTACGCTGCCAACAACAACATCAGCAAGATCGACAACCAAGGTCATAAGTCAAATATGAGCAGTCACAAGGCTAAAGAAGACAAATGGGTAATCCGAAGAGACTCAATCAGAAGACGTATTCCAGTCATGACGAAGATCCTTAAGAAAAAGAAAACACAAGCATTGGAAAATCAGTCTCCTTCTTCAACCAACCTCTCGTCATACATCTGCATCCATTCTCATGTCTATCGTCCACATCATCTACCATTGTCACCACCACCCTTCCTTCCACCTGTTTGTTTATCATCAGTTTACTGTTTTTCTGAGAAATTTCCAGTTTTTGATAGTCTTACCGAAGCAGCTGATAGATCATTGCAAGTGTCTTGCGAAGACCAACTACCACCTATATTGGTTGTTCAGCCGAAAAAGATCTACAAAAGCAGGCAAAGCAACTAGAAGAAATAAAGAGAAATATCCAAGAAGTTGAGGAGGTAGATTTTGTTGGATCTATCTACTAAAGAGCAAGGATGAAGTGTATGATGTCTTTATCAAGTTCAAGAATGCAAGGGAGAACCAATTTTCCACGAGGATCAAGTGCTTCAAGAGTGACAATGGTGGTGAGTACATATCTACCAAGTTCAAGGCCTTTTGTGATGAACATGGTATCAAGAGGGAGTATACCCACAACAAAATGGAGTGGCTGAAAGGAAGAATAGGACTTTATGTGAAAGTGCCAAAGCCATGAGATTAAGTGCTAATCTTGACAAACCATTTTGGGATCAAGCTTTGTTGTGTGCCAATTTCTTGTGCAATAGGTGGCCGAGTGCTATTTTGGATGGAAGGACACCTTTTGAGATGCTATTCAAGAGGAGGCCGAGTGTCAACTTTCTGAGAACCTTTGGATGCACATGTTATGTCAACATTACTCTTGATGATAGGTCCAAGGAGGATCCATCTTCAAGAAGACGTATTTTTGTTGGATATAGTGAGGTGAGTAAAGCCTACAAGGTTTACATTCCTTCTACTAAATAAATGACTATTGGTAGAGATGTCATCTTTGATGAGAGGAACATTCCAAAAGTTTCTTCAAGCATGATTGATAAAGATGTGGATGGATCTAACATTCTTGATGTTGATGTAAAGGATCCTACTTTGGATGGTGATGATGATGGACCTTCATCAAGTCAAAAGCCAAGGAGAACATCAAGGGAAAGACAAGTACCTAGAAGACTCACAAATGATGAAAAGGGTAAGCAAGTAGTTTCTGGATATTATGTTGCTTTCTTAACCTATTTTGATGAACCTACAAGTGTAGATGAAGCAAGGAAAGAAGAGGAGTGGATCCAAGTAATGGATCTTGAATATAAAGCTCTTATGAAAAATGGAACATGGAGATTGGTGGAGTTGCCTAAGGACAAGAAAGCTATTGGATGCAAATGGATCTTCAAGGTGAAGACAAACCAAGATGGATCTATCAACAAGTATAAGGCAAGGTTAGTGGCAAAAGGATATGCTCAAGAACAAGGATTGACTATGATGAGACCTTTGCACCCGTGGCAAAGATGGTAAGCATTCGAGTCATCATCTCACTTGCTACACTTTATGAATGGGATCTATGGAAAATGGATATTACAAATACATTCATGAATGGTGATCTTAGGAGGAAGTGTACATGGAGCAACCCGAGAGCTACATTTCATCAACAAAGCCAAATCATGTGTGTCTACTACAAAAGAGTTTGTATGGCCTTAAGCAGGCACCAAGAAGTTGGTATGCTAAGCGTAACACTTTTTTACTCTCTCATATATGTGGATGATATCATCTTGAGTGCATTAGAGGAGCTTTGGACCCTTGCAATGTCGAGCTTTGACCACCACTTGCTGGGTGAGGAGCTTGCTTTATTTTGCAGGTTCACGGTTGTCTTCATCTTTCTTTTCTGCAGCTATTTCTTTTGATCCGTTTCTTTTGGATCTCTTTGGGCTTCATAAGAGGGGATTCAACTATCATTACTTCAGAGAGTTTCTTTTGATCAAGATTGATCTGACTCATCTGTTTCCCATCAAGACTGATTGCTACTCTTGTCTGGATCGTTGTAGCCATATTGTGTTGCCTAGAGGATCACTGATCAGATATCAGTAGTGATAACTTGTTGGCTCTGATACCATGTCACGAACGGTTTTCTTTTCGATGTATCGCAAACGATTTTGTTTCTTTTGAATTTTTTTGTGCGGGAGGGAAGGGCAAGATCATAAATGCATCACTCAAGAAACAAGCATGATCAAGGAGCTCAATGAATGCACCAAACTCATGAAGGCTCTTCTCATTTCAGCATGGAGTTGATACAATTCACAAAGTAAAGTTACTTTTTATATTTTTTTCTCAAATTTTGCTTACACATGGACCAATCAAAACACTCAAAGTTGAAAGCTACGTAACGTAGCTCATTAGAATTGAAAAAATATTTTTCTTAATAATGTTATAATTCAGCGTCGGGGGCAATCCGCAAGCATGACATGTTATGCATAGCATAATATGCAAAGTTCATTGAAAATAGCATATCTTTTTAACCGTAGCTTCGATCAAGACAAAACTTATACTGTTGGAAAGCGCTTGACGAGAGCTTTTCAATGGTACCCTACATGACCTACTTCCAAGCCACTGTAGCGCTCTTGTGCACGAATAGAGCACCTCTCTATTCGAGCACAAGGGCGATATCTGACTCCCTTTTTTTTTAAAAAACTTTGGTCGGCCATAACTTTTGAACGGCTATATCATGGATGTTGAAGAAACAAGCCACTATCTCATTGTCATCTACTGAGGCTGAGTACAAAGCTCTTACACATTGCACAAAGGGGGTGGTATGGATCAAGAGGATGATCAGGGATCTTCACTTGCTGGATTTTTCAGAGAGCCCAATCATCTTTTTTGACAATCAATCAGCCCAAAGGTTGGCAACCAACCAATCCTATCCTTCATACTAGGAGCAAACATATTGAGGTGCAGTACCATTTTGTGAGGGAGCAAGTCATTGCAAAGGAGGTGGAGCTTCAACATGTGTCCTCAAGGGAATGTGTAGCAGATATCTTCACCAAAGCATTGGGAAAGGACTTGTTCATGAAGCATAGGACATCACTTGGAGTGTTATCAAAGTCCATGCTAAAACTAGTTGAAGAGGGAATGTGAAAGATTCAACTAGTTTGATCATATTTGCTATATTTTCATATTTGGCAAATTGAAGACTTAGAGTTTGACTTTTCAAAGTTCATTAGTCTAAATTTCATTTTAATAAACACTTTTTGAAAGTGTGGGAAAGTTAGAAGCCGAGTTTGAGTAGATTCAAATTTGAATGTTGGGTACTTTATATCTAGACCCAAAAATAGTAGGGTTAGCATTTTGGTGGGAAAGCCAAGTGGCCAAATAGGGTTTGAACCTGTTATAAAAGGATGTAACTCGTGGAGAGACATATCTTCTCTCTTCTCTATCTCAATCATGCTTATACATGGTTCTCTTGGGTTCTACTATCCATTGGTGCACTATACTTGTGATTGCATGAAATTCTATGTGTAGAATGATCTATATTTGTAATTTTGGGATTCACACATGTGAAGTAGCTTGCTGGTTTTGTACGGATAGCAATAGTACTTTATCATTTGATTCATGTTTTATCAAGTTCTATTAGAGTTTGCATCTCATTTTGTGTATAGATGCTGATTTTTCTACATTGGTGAGATTGTTACAGTATCTTCTTTTGTAACCCAAGATCTTTTTGTGGATTGGAACATCAATGATCTGAAATCCTTCACAGATTATAAAGTGAAAATATGGTCGTCATGCTACAATTGTTACTACTTACTATGTTGTGAGATGTGATCTGGAGGTTCGTTGTCACACAATACACAATCAAAACCTAGTCGTCTCTCCCTGGAGCACGTTGTCAGAAATCAGACAGACCTGTCTCGTGCTTCTGAGCACTAGAATATGTTGTTACCTGAGCATGGAGATCAGAGGTCTGACCACTTGTGCTGACTTCTAAGAATAAATTGTCATACTACTGATGATTGGCGATGCCTCATTTCCACGTGCACTGCCATCTAGACGTCAGTCGCTATCTTTTGAAGATCATGAGTGAATCTCATACCATGAGTATCACCAGGGAAAGGTGATTGAAGAAAGAAGTCATCCCATGAACTATTGGATAACTCTTTTTGATTGAGATGAGTAGTCTCTACCAGTCAATATAGCCCTCAATTGATTGTATGACTTCCACAAGGAGAGTGATGCTGACTCATACAAGGGTCATTGTAGCTAGTGACAAATTCTAAGAGAGCCATCACACATTAACGTGACAATGCTTCAGCTTGATAGCATAATCCGTCCTCACATCGACACTATAACATGTTCCAAGTTTGAGTGGGGAAGCTGTGCGCACCATCCTTGAGCATTGTCTGCTTTGTGATTTCTAGTTTTACAACTGAGCATGACAATACTTGAACAGCTGATTCAGTTCCTCATACATAAGTCCGAACAAGGTACTGCTATTATGTCAGTCTTTATCAAGAGTTTCATGAGCGTCAACCTGGTGGCCTTGACCAAAAACTTGAATTGTTGAGCACTACTTGTAAGAAGATTAAATAACCCACGGAGAAGCAATACTGATCAATGAGCAGCCCCCAGAACAATACATGGTCGGAACTACACAAGATCGAGGCCTAGAAGAAACCAAGCCAGCATATACACTGAAACCAAACAAGTAGCGACGATTCGAAACCAGTAAAAGTGACAAGCAGTGAGCAATCTTGAGGAGAATCGACCAGTTTCAGGAAGTACTGAGGTATGCTTTTAATATCTATTATGAGTATGGTAAGCTATTGATGATTTGAATGGTGTTTCTCTCCTTGTTGATTAATGTGGGCACAATCAAAATGTTGTTACGTCTGCTAGATGTTTGATCGATTAATTCATTGTGGCTGTTATTGTCAGTTGCTGCTACTACCTATGCCATTACTGATTTTGTCATTCATAAGTTGTGGTGTGTTATGAAATATAGAATCCTCTCTTTGTCTGACTAAATAGAACTATATATATATATATTTTTTTATTGATCAGTGCAATGACTGTTAGGTAACAAGAATGGCTTGATAGTATAGATCTTAGCAAAGCTTATAACCATCAGATAGGCCGTATGATTGATATGTGGTAACGTAGATGGAATGATTGGTAGGAGGAGAAAAATAGCTAACATTGTTGATGCTATTCTTTTCGAACTACTTTAGTATGATGTACTAGTGATCTGATTAACAAAGCAACTATAAATAGATATCAAGTCAATATATGTGCACGCTGAACATGATACTTTTTATGACTGCTTGACAGTTTCACAATTGCTGAAGTGAAGTGAAGAACTTGAGTGGAAATTCCATATATCTATAAGTTATGCATCATAGTGCTACTTAAAATAAAACATGGCCGATCCTCTTGAAACACAGAGGCAATTTTAATACCTGGCAAGGGTGAAACACACCTCTCGGGCTAGGAAAGAACGCATTTTTATAGTGAAGATTTCGCATCTAGAACACCCCGCCCAGGTTACCCATTGAAACATACGGGCCTTGGGAGGCGAGCACTCGAATGCCTAACACCCAAGGTATGTCGATCTCGTGAGCATGGAAAGGACGGTAGAAAACTGCAAAATCGCAAATATCCAAAAAGTTCAATGTTAATGGTTTGAATACTGCTTAAATCATATACCGAATTTTCCATTAACAGTACTAGGATTCACCCTACGAGATTTATATGGAATGAACTAAAGATCATACCGAACTTGTAATTTCGATCATGATATGTTGGGCCTAACAAGACGAAGATATTTGGGACTAACTGTACGGGAAAAATTTACTACAAGGCAGCACTTGTGTTACGAGCTCGTAACCAGTGCCGAACCCTAGAGAACACAGATAGGTCAGATACCACAGTCAGGGTCGTGTCCAGCGTACATGACCAACAGGGCAAGACAGTGTGAGTAGTGTGCCCCAGCACGGTCCTAGCCATGGCGGGCCTAACACAGCCTAGGGACCCTGTCAGCAGGATAGGGCCCCCAGTTGGGTCCCGACGTGCAGTCGACCACATCAGTGCCACGTGGCCGACACTTGGCAGTTGCATGCTACCAGTCCTCACACTGGGCTAGGAGGGGCTTACTCTATATCAGGGAGTAGGCAAGGTTGGGTGGATCAGTTAGTGTTTGCCCTACTGTGGTGTTAGGATCTATTACACTGGTATCAGAGCCATCTCCATCCTAGGGAGTTCAGGACAGTAGTAGAGAAAGCTATCAGAAGATAGGAAGTGTTTCTCAGATTCTCAGAGAGGAATAGAGAAGGAGGATCGCTGTAGGAGCAGCCTTCAAACTTCTGATTTCCACTGAGAAATCACAGTAGCAAGGAGTCAGATTCCAAGTGTAGGTAACTCGCTGAAAAAAAACAGCTGTTTCCCACTGAGTTGAGAGGATTCTCTATAGTTTTCCCAGCGAAATTAGAGTAGGAAGAAGCCAGCACCTCCATCGCTGTACAGTCAGAGACCTACATCCGATTTCCAGGGAAAAAGTTACTGGTTCTCAGCGAGTTTGAAGCCAAAAAAGAGGAGCAGGGCCAGCGCTGCCAGTACTTCTGAAAATCTGGTTTTTCAACAAGTTTTTGGGCCCCAACGTCAGAGATTTGGAGCAAGCGGATTCCTACCAGATCAGCGAGTAGGAGACTTCTGAAATTTCAGAATTCAGAAGGGTTTTTGGACTTTAGATTTGCCTTTTTGTGGACAAGTCGGATTGCAATCAGACCAGCGAGCTACTATCCTCAAAAAACCGGGAAATTTAGCACCGTTTTGAAGCTTCAAACTGGCATTTCTCGGAACAGCAGGTCTAAAATTTTGGGGAAAAGAGCTGAAAGGGTTCCTCTTCATTCTTTCTTTGGAAGTACAGTCCTCAGAAACAGCTAAGTCATCTTTCCTTTTCCTTGTACAGTTGTAAATTAGTCTTTTAGACTTTTTTTTCCTTCAGAAGTTAAGGTAGCTCTCTTTCAGTTCCGAAGATGACCACTCCTCAGGGACCTGATCAACCCCCGGAGAGAGGCTTCGACGAACTTGAAACAGAAGCCTTGGCTTACAGAAAAGGGAAGGAACCCATGGAAGTAGAAGAACAGGAACAGTTCGCCGAAGAACTCGACGAACTGGTTACCAAGGAGCAGTTCCTCCAATTGGTAACAGAAGTGGATGAACTGAAGTTGGCATTAGCCAATTTCAAGTCCAGTGTGGACGACTCGTTCGCTGAACTCAAAAACTTGTTTTTGAGTTCCGCAAAAGGAAACCTTCCCTCCGCTTCTCAGTTATCCCCTTCTCCACTTCCATCAGTTTCGGGTGAGACTTTACGGTCTCACCCCAGTGTTTTTAAAGATTTAAAGCCTCCTACTTTTAATGGGGAAGAGAAGGATAGAAATGCAGATATTCTACAAACCTTCCTCAGCAAATGGAAGAACATTCATGCTCTTAAACAGACCCCTGACCATTTGCAAGCAATTGAGGCCAGTCTTTCTTTAGGGCCTATGGCCTATAAGTGGTGGTTAAATCTCCAGGAGACTAGGCAGACTCACCGGTCATGGAAAGCTTTTGAAGAAGCTTTCCTAAGAGAATTTCTACCAGAGAATGAACTTGATAGAGCCTGGGAAGCCTGGGAAAGAACAGTAATGGACAAGTCCCTCATCCAATATATCTCGCAGTATCGAGAGGCAATTTTAAAGATTAAAAATATGGATGACTATCAAAAAATCAGGGGATTTGTCCGTGGCCTCAAAGATGAATATAAAGTAGAGGTCCAGAGAAACTCGCCTACTACCCTTGAGCAAGCTCTCAGATATGCTCAAATCTATGATGATTCAGTGGGTAGGAAGAGAGCGAGACAGCAACCACTTTCTGAGCAGCTTCCTCAGAAAGACTTTCAATTTAAAAAGAAATTTTTAAAAAGAAAGAAAGAAGATAAATTTAAAGGTGAAGCTCCTCAGAAACGCCCTTCACTCATACAACCCTTAAAACCAGATGATTTTGAGAAAGCCAAACAAGAACGTTTGTGCTTTGTGTGTATGGGCAAGGGACACACAATCAGACAGTGTCCCAAGGGGCCTTTCACTAAAAAAGATAAAAAACAAGTTCATCTTGTTCAGACTGTATGTTTCCCCAGTGACTCGGCAGCTTCCGAGATCAAAGTGTATCATGAACACTGTTGCCAGCTGACCTCTGCAATGCTAGCGAGACCCTTCAGCTTTGGGCCGCATGACCTAGTACGTATGCATGGGAAAGTTGGTAACCAGTCAGTAAGAGTCATGGTTGATGATGGGGCAACCCATAATTTCATCAACCACACCCTGGTTAAAAAGCTTAAACTACCAGAAGTACCTAGTCAGCATAGGTACATAGTTTCATTAGCTAAGGGTGAAGACAAAAAAATATGGGAAACTATGGTAAGTAAGTTAAATCTTGGTATTCAGGGGTACCAAGATGAAATAAACTTTCAGATAATGCACCTGGATCGAACAGACATTGTTCTCGGGAGAGATTGGCTCTACAGTTTAGGACCTTCCCTCCACAGAAACTATCAGGAGAACACCCTCAGCTTTCAGCATAAAGGCCAAGAGATCCAGTTGCATGGGGAGCATCATGTCCCCAACAGCCCTATGGTCTGCAGTTCAGAACTCTGTCAGCTAATCGGAGACGAAGACCATCAGGTATTCTTATGTGACTTTCAATTTATTCTTGAAGTTTCTATTTCCAGTTCTATTCAGCAGAAAATCAGTAAATTAGAAACTTTATTGTCTAAATTTAAAGATGTTTTTCCTGAAGATTTGCCACATGGTTTACCACCTAGCAGAGAGGTAGATCATGTAATAAACCTAGTACCAGGTACAGCACCTGTTTCTAAACCTCCGTATCGGGTCAGCCGAACAGAGGATGAAGAAATAACTAGGCAGTTAACAGCCTATCTTGGGAAAGGCCAAATTCAGACCAGTAGTTCACCATGGGCCTCACCAGTCCTATTGGTGAAAAAGAAAGAGGGGTCTATGCGTCTTTGCGTAGATTACAGAGCCCTCAATAAAGTCACAATTAAGAATAAATACCCTATGCCTCGGGCAGACGAGTTGTTTGATCAACTCGACGGGGCTAAGTTTTTCAGCAAAATAGATCTCAGATCAGGATATCATCAAGTCCGTATAAAATCGGAAGATGTCTGGAAAATAGCTTTTAGGACTCGTCACGGTCATTATGAGTTTAAGGTGATGCCATTTGGGCTCACAAATGCTCCAGCTACCTTTATGACCTTGATGAACAGTGTCCTCAGACCATACTTGGATAAGTTTGTAGTCGTATTTTTAGATGACATCCTCGTCTACAGCAAAACGAGGAAGGAGCATCTAAAACACCTCAGAAAGGTGTTTTGACTGCTCAGAAAGCATAAGTTTTATGCTAAACAATCCAAGTGTGAATTCTTCGTTGAAGAAGTAGCATATTTGGGTCACATTATCTCTTCAGATGGGATTAAGATGGACCCAAATAAGGTTAAAGCCATACTCAGTTGGCTGAGACCTCAAAATATTTTGGAACTTCAAATCTTTCTTGGTCTGGCGGGATATTACAGACGATTTGTCAAGGAATATGCTCAGATAGCAGTCCCTATGACAAATCTCCTTAAGGGGAAGGGAAAGGAGTTCATTTGGGAGTCCGCACAACAGGAGAGCTTTGATGCTCTCAAAACAGCCTTAGCTACAGCACCAGTTTTAAAGGTCGTCGACCCCAATCAGCCATTTGTGGTCGAAACAGATGCTAGCGACTTTGCAGTAGGTGTTGTGCTAACTCAGGGTGGACGACCAGTTGCGTTCGAGAGTAAAAAACTCGAGCCAGCAAGGACTAGGTATAGTGCCTATGAAAAGGAACTCTTTTCTATAGTCCATGCCCTTGAGACTTGGAGGCATTATTTGTATGGTGCCAACTTTGAGGTCCTGACAGACCATGAGAGTCTCAGATACCTTTGCAATCAACCTGAGCTTAGAGGTCGGAAAGCTCGTTGGGCAGAGTTGATGCAAGAGTTTGACATGTCTATCAGATATAGGCGTGGAAAATTCAATACAGTAGCAGATGCCCTTAGCAGAATGCCTATGATAAACGAGCTGAGTTTTACTCAGATTCGTAATGAGTTACTCGAGTCCTTGAGAGGGAAATGCCAGCATGATGCATTCTTCTCTATTATCTGGAACTCAGTCTAGAACAGACAGTTACAGACTCCAGAACTAGTTCCCGGGGCTGGTGCCAGTTCATCCAAGAATACGGCAGCTTCTGTTGAGGATGATGATGAGTCCGAGTATACGTCATCAGATGACGTTGAGGATTCTGAGCCTGTATCACCCAAGCAAACCCCAGTGGTTGAGGGTCAGTTGACTCAAGGATTCAAATGGAAATGGTATTCCATTCAGGATGAGTACTTGCTCTATAGAGATAGAGTATGTGTCCCAAATTCAGAGGATTATAGGCAGCAGGTCCTATATGAATGTCATGACAATCCTAGCGCGGGACACCCAGGCATACAGAAGACCTATGAGCTTCTTCGTAGGCAATTTTTCTGGCCCAGTATGAAAAAGGACGTCCACCAATATGTAACCAGTTGCCAGAAATGTCAAGTAAATAAAGCAGAGCGTTTAAAGGCAGGAGGGTTGTTGCATCCCTTAGAAATACCAGCTGGTAAATGGGAGAGTATCTCCATGGATTTTATAGTAGGCCTGCCTAAAATCCAAAAGGGTAATGACGCTATATGGGTCACAGTTGACCGTCTGACCAAAATGGCTCATTTTATTCCGACCAAAACAACCGTTAGAGCTCCAAAGTTAGCGAGGTTGTTTGTAGACGGGCTATTTAAATTGTACGGTCTACCTTCCGGCATAGTCAGCGACCGGGACAGTAAGTTTACTGGAAATTTTTGGAAGGCAGTATTCCATCATCTCCATACTAAACTTAATATGAGTACCACCGACCATCCACAGACGGACGATCAAACAGAGAGGGTAAATCAGGTGCTGGAGGATATGCTTCGTGCATACGTCAGCAAAAAGCAGACTGATTGGGAGGAGTATCTCTCGATATTAGAGTTTGCTTACAACAGTACCAAACATTCAGCTACGGGATACAACCCATTTATGTTGATGTACGGTTTTCAGCCACGCTCACCCAGAACTGTAGGGTTTAAACAAGAAAAAGTTGAAGCAGCCAAAAACTTTTTAGAGGACCTAAACCAGATGATAGAACATGCTAAGCATAGCATTAGGCAGTCCCAGGATCGAGCCAGGCATTATGCAGATCCACACAGACGGGATGTGCAGTTCTCCACTGGTGAGAAAGTCTACTTGAGAGTCCCAGTTGATTCTAAAACCCTCAAATCAGGAGTGTGTGCTAAGTTGTCTCCAAGGTATTGTGGTCCCTTTACCATCAGTAGGAGACTAGGCGAGGTCACCTATGAACTAGAACTCCCACACAGCAGTAAGGTTTTTCCAGTCTTTCATGTAAGTCAGTTACGAAAAGCCTTAACCAGATCAGACAATCTGGTAGGGTACAGTGTTCTAGTTCTCCCATTGGATCCTCAACAACCTCCACATGAACCAGAGGAAATTCTTGATAGTAGAGAGACGCAGACTCGTCATACTCTATACCGAGAATATCTGGTTAAGTGGAATGATCAGCCTGTTGAGAATGCCACTTGGGAAAGAGGCAGCGTCCTTCGCAAGATTTTTCCAAACTTTGTCTTAGAGGACCAAGACGATTCTTAAGGGGGAGGGAGTGTTACGAGCTCGTAACCAGTGCCGAACCCTAGAGAACACAGATAGGTCAGATACCACAGTCAGGGTCGTGTCCAGCGTACATGACCAACAGGGCAAGACAGTGTGAGTAGTGTGCCCCAGCACGGTCCATAGCCATGGCGGGCCTAACACAGCCTAGGGACCCTGTCAGCAGGATAGGGCCCCCAGTTGGGTCCCGACGTGCAGTCGACCACGTCAGTGCCACGTGGCCGACACTTGGCAGTTGCATGCTACCAGTCCTCACACTGGGCTAGGAGGGGCTTACTCTATATCAGGGAGTAGGCAAGGTTGGGTGGATCAGTTAGTGTTTGCCCTACTGTGGTGTTAGGATCTATTACAACTTGTTTATGAGCCTATTTCGAAAATAAATAACAAAATCTTTATGTTGGCTGCCCCATGCAATATGGCTTAATCTATGAAATCACCATCGATAAGATTGTGAATATTACACTTCAAGCATCAAAATCCCTCATGGTCCTAAGCAAGATGTCCTACTCAACCATACTATAGAGGAAAAATTAAAACGATAATATGAGTCATGTTGGGTTGGGATATGTTGGGGATAAGGAGAGAAGTTGAAAATAGCTGAATGATCTAAGCATGTAGACACCTCACCAATCACGCAAAAGGGTAACACCAGTGCTCATTAAGACAGAGATCCTAGGACACATATCATTCACTAGAACCTTGTTGGACAGGAAAAATTTAGTCGTGACACACAAAAAATCACCAATTGAATGATGAATATCATGCCAACCTCAGGCAAGAATGTACACCACTATGGATGAATGTCTAGCTAGAGTTGAGTATACCTATACCAAAGGCATCATACTCAGATCTACCAAAATCTTACGTCGATATCATGAATGGATGCACCTCTTAGATATTGCCAGTTCTACGCATAGAAGGATGGATGACCATAAGATTGTTCGCACCGGAGATTTAGCAATTGAGGTAGTTAGAGAAGTATGTCAGTTTTGAATACGCATCTATTATCGCATAGACCCCGTATGGGTATTGTTGTCCACAAACTTGACTTGATTACTTGTGTTGTTCATGCTCATATTGAGCAAATGGGCATCCAATAGGACAGTTGATTAGGTCGTAGATCCTAATGGCCAGTTGGCCGTAGTGAGCTGGCATCCGTCCAGTTAGACTTCTTGGAAATTTACTTGTGAAATCCACGTGTGATCGATTTTTGTGTACTTTTGCAGACTGTGTAGAAACATGCATAAAGCTGCAGAGCTGGGTAATTTAGTGGATGAAGATTAAAAAAAATTAGTCAATCATTAGGAGAATAATCCAACAATCCCCTCCATATGGAGATGGCACTCATATTTTGATTTCAAATGTCAAGAGGGGATATACATTCAAAATCATATTTGTTAAATTGTGGTTAGACAAAATGCAAGATAACCAATTTTTTATGAAAGCTTCTGTAATGGTGATCCCCTCCATATTCAAATATGGCGATGGCGCTCATACTTTGATTTCCACCACAAGATGGCGCTCATATTTTGATTTCAAATGTCAAGAGAGAATATACATTCAAAATCATATTTGTTAAACTGTGATTAAACAAAACGCAACCATAACAACAGTTGGTTTGCTTAACCATAACTAAAGACGAGCTGGTTATAACATTGGGAGTGGTGTGGCAGGCAAATAAACAATATTGTTTTATTCATTTAGACATTTTTTCTCATCCTATGTGGCATTTCTTATAGGGTCCTTTTCTAGTTTGAAACTCCTCTAATGTTTGGGTTCAATTTGTCTTCAGAGCATTAGTGACTGTAGTATGAAGCTGTTGGTTCTTGGCCTCAACAATTACGCAGTCCATTATGTCATGTCCTTTCTTCTTGCAATACTTGTAGAAGACTTTGGCATGTTAATGTTTGAGTTTTCCTACTGTGATGATTGTGTAGTATCAAATTTTGAAGAGGTATTGATATCACCCTTCTTTGAGTGTTGCTTCTTCTTCGAATATAATGCGACTGATTTGTCTGATGTAGAGTGTTTCAAGTGCAAGTGTAGCTATGTGCAATGTAGCCTTTAGTTTTCATTGAATGTAGGTAATTATAATTTATTGGATAGAAAATTGATTTATTGCAAAGAATTTTGTGAGTCCTAGTTACCATTGCATTTTTTAAACATGAAAATGTTTCTTTTGTCAATTGTGTACTTATTGGGGTTCTATTTGTGATTGAGATTTAGAATTACTAACTTTTCAAATTCATGTCGAAAGTAAAGCATTATTGACAACAATTTACAAAGAGGAATCCACAAACTAGTAATGTGGTGTGTCATTACAAAAAACTTAGGTATGCATTTAGTCTAGGAAATATGACACGTGTGCCCAAAATTTTAAAAAATTGAAAGAAAAGCAATAGAGACTACACATGGAGTAATTTATTGGAAAAACCTAGTTTTGGCCAAGTACATGTGTGTCCGGATGTATCAATTAGGGTATCAATCTAGGTATGAAGGAGCTGACCTAGCTAGTATGTTTGTGGTAGTAGGATTAAGAAGTGGACACCTTACCTTGATAATATTAGACTAGAGTTGATTTTGTCCATGCAATGATTATATTGATATTCAAGCCAAACTGTGTGTTTTGCCTCAAAATCAAACTTTTATTGAAGTGGACACTTTTTGTGAGTCTAAACAGGAATCCATTTTCATTTATTAAAGTTAATATCTATTTTTGAGCCAAATAAAATTTGAAATTTATATTTAGTAGATGTATATAATATTTATGTAACACTCCCTAGGTTGTGATACTATTCCTACTTCCAACATTTTTCTCCTCTTTAGTCTTTTGCAACATGTTTTGAGCTGTAATGAATGACTCAATTCATGAACCATTGCCCCACAAGCTTGGACCTATGAACTTCTAAAGATACTCAATTAAGAAATTAATTATCATTAATAATTGTTTAATTGAGTGCTCAAATTTGCAAGAGATTGGCAAAATATGATACAAAGTTTTTTATCATCTTTCTTGCATTGCATGTTCTTGCATGATACTTACCAAGAATCAAAATTGAACGGGAAAGGCTATTAACAAAAAAAGAAACCATTAAATTCATAATCAATTTCACAATTCAAGAACTAGGGACATGACAATAGTTAGCCTCAACAATTAAATTTATGTTCCTTCTTGTAGTTCAAAAATTATGAAAGGTAGTTTGTAGGCTGACCCAACTAATTTGTAGGCTGACCCAACTAAGTCGATGCTTAAGCTCAATGGATGTTTCTATTTAAGACCCAACCACTACTATTTTGCAAGGAATCATTCAAAGACCCATTTCTTGAAAAATATTCAAACTGGGCAATGCTTAAATACAAGAGCCGTTTAAACTGTAGGAGACATGTTTATTGCTTTAGAGGGATTGGTGTATGCAAGTAGCTTAGAGTAGATATGAAAGCTTGATCAGTATCCTCTCAATAAAACAATTTCCAGAATTTAAAACATGAAAGAGAAGGGATAAAATCAACCAGCAAAAAGGTCGGTCTTGCAGCTCAACAGAAATATTAGGTACTAAGAATGCTAAGACACTGAATACTCCACATATCTAGACGTAAGATATCACACTGAATGCCACTGAGGCTCATAGTGAACCTCTTAGCCAAAAAACAATAGTCAAAGTGCACCTTTTATAGGATAGAAGTATCAATTAAGGATCAAAAAAGTATTGATTCCTCTTTGTATGAGCAGTAATTTGAAGTTGCTTGAAGAAAAAACTCACTATCACACCAACGCCTAAGATTCAGATAAAGTGAAGTTTATACCCATAATGATCTAAACTATACAAAATAATCTAGCCAAAACTGAAGCCTGCACTGAGTACTAATGTATTGAATCACATACTTTGAAATTGACTGGAACAAAGTGAGTGTAATCTCTAAAAGCTTCCCATCATTCAGAAAAATGTACAGAATCCTGCCACTGATATGTAGATCCAGATGATTGGTGACATTGTAATAGTCGAGCTGGACGTTGGTGTTGGGCTAGAACTCGGAGGCCCAAATCCAAAGGTTCCACCTGAGCTGCCACCAGAAACTGGACCACCTGCTGAAGGACCTGGTCCGTAGAATCCAGGAGAAGGGGATGGAACTCCTGAAAGCCGAAAGGAAGAACTTTACATTCAGTAACGGGCTATCAAGTATAACTTAATCAAAGAGGAACCCACCAGGCTTAAACAGCAACAAAGGCAAGATCCTTACACAAAATACTGCAACTGAGAAGAGAAGCAAGCTGTAAAGATGGGATAGTAATGAGCAAATTTTTGGTTACCATTTGTAAAAGCTGGAGCAGGGGATGGAGCAGGGGGTGGAGTGCCAGGTAACAAAGCTGCAAAACACAAGAGTACTACAGTTATGAAAACAAAAGCCAAGTACAACTTCAATGGCATAGCACATCTCACAAAAGCATTGATTCATTCTGTAGCAGGAAAACCTTTATTCATTGCACTTATTTATTTTGTGGCAGAAAAAGCTTTGCTCATTCCAAGCAGAACAAACAGCCAAATCTACAAGCAGCGCAGACCTTTCAACCAGTATTCACCCAGAGCTTAAATCAAACAAAATATGAACCTTCCAACCATTGATGCCACCCAGCTTATAATCAAACAGAAAAGGGATGAACAAATGAATAGTTTAAAGACCAGAGATGAGTGATCTTACCGCTGCACTGACTCGGATCTAGATTCGTGAGGTTGCATTTGGATGGGAGCTGAAGAGCAAGAGTAGAATTAATTCCAGAGTCAGCGCCAGCACCACTATTTATTAGTTGACACAAACACACGGGGCTGGTATCCACCACTGAAGTGAGGCCTTTGCAGCAGTCACTAGATGGATTCTTGTCTGACCCCTGTACATACCCAAGGCATGGAACAAGCAGAGTAACCTCAGAGCTACAATCCAGCTGGGGAGCCGGAGCCGGAGCTGGGGTGGGAGCTGCACTAGACATCATGCACCACGCCCCTATCAATACCACTCCCAGGACCATTCTTTCCATTTTCCTCGACCCCGCCTTGGCTGCCTGCATCAATTTCTCACACTCACGCCAAGACACAAGCTCCCGTGCAAAACCCACCTGCAGATGCGCCTTCCCAGCGAGCACAATTCCTTAAAATCCGATCTTGCCGAGAGAAGAGCGCGATCGAGTAATGTGATCGATCAGACTGACATGCACACAAAAAGAAAGCTCAGCGCAACACAGAAAAAGAGAACTCTCAGAGCCACTGTGGAGGGAAATCCCACTTACAAACAATCCCCTCTTAATCACCCAGCTCCTCATATTATTATTATTATTATCTATTCAATAGTATCACCGCAGTTAAATAATACGCACCAGAGTTAAGTGGCATGATCCGAGCTAATGAGCACATTATAGGAGAGATTTAGTGAGTAGATTAGAGGAGGCAAATCAGAGCTAATCTCCAATTAGTGTGATCCTGATGGTGGTTGGTTGGTTTTGTGTAGGTTAGCGGAGGGAGGGATGAAGTGGCGTGATTAGAGGTGATTCCAGTTTCCCAGTTTAGTGTGGACCAGCCCTGCCCTGGGTAGCTCCTTGCTCCCTGGCACTCTCTGCCTGCTCTCATAATTTTCTTGCTGAAATGAATGAAATTCCTACTTTTCAGTTGGGGTTGGGTGGAAAGTAGAAACTTGGTGACTGAAGTGGGTAACCATTTAATGGCTGCCAAATTCCGATGGTACGCCAGGACTCATCATACTTGCTGGTGTGTGTGTGTGTGTCTGTCCGTCTGAGATCTTCCTGGCTTCCTTCAAGCTTCCCCCACCCATCCATTTTGCGTTGGTGGTCCAGTAGGAATTCCACAGACTCCACTACAGCCTTGACGCCACCACCCTGAAACCGGGTCCCGCCACCCACAATATACTGAATTTAGAGTTTAATGACAATAACACAAACAATATTGTTCATGAGCTTGTTACGTGCAAAGATTGATGTCCTTCAAGGAGCCCTATGTTTTTCAAAGAATGGCCAAAAAGATTACATCTTGTCATGTGAAATACCTGGCTTCTTGAAAATTACCATTCCCCAATCGGGTGGCATATTTTCGAGATGTGGTTTTGTAATGTGACTCAGTTGGGTCTAGTTGCCAAGGTTTGATTCTGTGGTCACACCTGGGCTTACACCTAGGCCAATATAGCTCATATCATATAACAAAAAAGCATCATGTTGGTGAAGACCTTGTTGTATGTCCTTTTGGGCAGGAGTCATTGCCATGCATGGACATTAAGAGAGATGGCACTTAATGTTGGTTTATGAATTATGCCCGCTCGCTTGGATGTTAGCCATGTGTCATAATTGCCAATTGCAAAACTTTTGAAAAGTTAATCATGGAGACAGGTTTAAGATCCTATCCCACTTAGCATCCAAGTTGTTGGAAATACTAATATTAAGATCAAAATTCACATGACAACCAAAATTCTATGCATGGAATATGTTGATAGAGCTTTGATAATTGATCGTCTCCTTGTGTGATGTGCCTCTTATCTTTCTTCAAGCCTCTCTTTGTGTGTGCTTTCTTGGTGCTTATTTCATTTGAAACTTTGAAATGTCTTCCATTGTTGGCCATCTATTGGCTTTTTGGCAAATTCACAAACTCGGGCCAATTTGGTTCCAAAGACCTTGACCAATGGTATGGGCTTGTATGTAGAAATGGTGCTAGTATGGGCTTTGCAGGAATTGTCCGTAGTTGGAAACCGTTGACTACCCTAAAGCCTTAGATTGATGCTGGAGAACATGACCAACCTATGGAGAGCGGTATAAACCCAACATCGATTGACCCTACAAAGCATTGTATAGTTGATTCTTTTCTTTTCTTTTCTTTGACAAGCTTGAGAAGGGACCACTAAACAAGGCCCCCTTCTAAACTCGCATCCTAGTCAATCTTCCAAGCTCAACTTCTAAATTGAATTTCCAAGCACAATGAATGTTGGCCAAAGTGTTTGTTGGCTGATTCTGACGAATCCCCAAGATACTCGTACAGAGCAACTCAAGAGCACCTCTCACCTTAGACCGAGGAGGACTCTGAGAAGACGAAACTAACGAAGACTAAGAGCCGAGTATGAGAGCCGAGGAATACTAGTAGTAATGGCAAGCAAGAATTGTGTAAACCTCATGGTGAATCCCGAAAGATGGAATGACCATGTAGGAACTAGTATTTCTAGGCAAATGTAATATATGCAAGTAGACCTCTCTTAAAGAAAGTAGACTGAGCCACCTTTTGATGGTGACCTCTAGTGAAGAGCATTATTCCACTTGTAATTTGTGAATTATGGAAATTCCACTAGGATGCCACCTAAGGAGCTCTCTTGCTTATTTAAGAGACTCCCTCCCTGTGAAGAGGAGCTTGTTGCATTGTATCTACTCCATGTTTAATAAGAAGATTTTCCATGAGTTTGATGCTACACTAAGCTCCTTGATCATGATGGTTTTCTTGAGTGATGCCCCTATGATCATGCCCTTCCATTCGTATTGTGTGTGGTTGTGGACTTAGAGTGGATTAGTTTTCTTGCTTTCCTAGTTGTGGATTAGTTTTCATTTCTTGTTTGTGGATTAATGTAGGAATCAGCATTCAAGTACACTAAATAGGCTAGAAATGTGGCGTAAATCTTGCATATCCTCCAACACTCTAGTCTTGATGTTCTTGGGATGTCCAAGAATCAAAGACTGGTTGGTTTCTTGATTCTTGGACCTCTAAAATGTTGTAGATTAGTTCTTGTTTCTTGTTTTGTCAATTTATGCAAATATAGTAGTGCTTAGGATCTGATTTCAGTTCATTTTTAGAGTAGGTAGCTGTAGAAACTATTGAATGTTCATTTGGGCTATATGCTGATCTGTAAATGAATGTTCATGGCTTGCATCTTTGTTTGAATGTGAGTGCTTTCAAGAGAGAACGACCATGAGTTGTCCTTTTACAGGCAGGACATTATACTACAACGTCAATCCGTCCATTCTGCCTGGTTGGGGCATTGTAATATCAAGAACACATCTAATGAATGCCATGAAGCTTGGTAACAGGCAGAAACAGTTCTGAAGAAGTAAAGAATTAGCCAATAGATCCTCTGGAGCAGGGGATCTGTAAAAAGTGTTCAATCTATTCCTTCAAAAAAAGATTACAAAAATAATGATACATGGAGAATCTTAGTTTGGATGTGTTGGTTCATGGTAGGAAAATAACCATCACATTTTAGAAGCACTAAGTATGATGACTCAACAAGTAATTTGATACCGTGACTAGCATTTCTTGGTTTTACAGCAAAAGGCAATACCTTGAATCGATGGGCATTGTAAATATGTGGAAAGCGCCAAGCCTACAAACTATTGTTATCAGTTGTAGATTGCAAGTATACAAACAAACATAATATTGAAATTGTGCATTACACTCCCATAACATACCACTAAAGGTTTGATGATTAATTTCAACTCATTATTATCCATTTTTTGGTGTGAAAAAATAAATCAAAGCATAAACTATCTTTTAAATTTTAGAAGTCATTCTAACAAAAATAGACATATTGTACCTATGTTACGTCCACGTCTTGCATATAGGATTTGGATACACGATACTCTAGTACACGAAATTATGGGTCACACCTCGTTATTTTGGACTAGGCCAATAATGTAAATAATAACCTTGTGAGGGCCCAAACACATTACTGGAGCTAGTGCATGGGTTAGGATGGCTATATGCATGTGTAGAGTATTAGTAATGAAAAGTGCTTTTGGGATATTCCTGGCTTGCATGGGCACATGCACAGATGTTGCTAGTCCATATATGTTGGTATGGCCTAAACACATTAGTGGAGCTAGTGCGTGGATGGCTATATGCATGTGAAGAGTATCAATAATAATGAAAAGCGCTTATATACTCAATATCGGATTGAGACTATATTTTGGTCAAATTTTAATGATTTTGGCTAAAATTGATTAGTAAGGATCGATATTGAGCATAATCAAAACTTTTAATGCTTTTATGAGATTGAATTATAGTATTTAGTGATGGGAATCAGGTGGTTGGTGGAAAGATGCACATCAATTCCTCGATGCATGTACTATGCCTATCGATTCGAATCTAAACGTCGAGTTTGAAGACTTGAATGATTCGACTTAATGCTGACTTCGAAGTTGTTAGAATTGAAGTTGATTGAGAGTGGCATTCATAGGTATTAGTGAGTAATTGTTTGGAAAATTGTAAATTTCACAAAGTTGTCCTTGAAAACATATTACATCGATGAACTATTCTATTCTCAAATGAATATATAGCCAGCCAAACTTCTACTAATTAGGAAATATGGTAAATGTATCTAAATTGGCATTTGCATTCCCTATTACAATTTATAGATTTGCTTCATGAAGCTATGAAATAATGTTTTTATTTTACGATTGTGCTAGAGACATTTCTAGAATGCAAAACTTTGCTTTTTCAAAAGAGAGCTAGGTGATAGTTTATATTTGGATATAAGATAAATTTTCAACTTTGAAACTTGACATGCAACTGGAAATAAGCAAACTATAGTTACATGCAAAGTGCACACATGCAAAAGTTTAGAAGGACTTAATGCATGCATCCAATTTTTGGGGTGTTTGGTAGTGGAAATCGTGGATCAGGATCATAAGATCATTATGGAGAGTTCTTGATTTATGGAAGATCGAGTATGGGGGGAAAAGAGCTTTGTTTCATAATAAATGAGTTGCTGGATTTTTGGTAATAGTGGGCCGAGGTGGAGGAATGAACCAATTTACTTTATTGTGAAATGGAGAGAGAGAGAGAGAGAGAGAGAGAGAGAGAGAGAGAGAGAAAGGGGGAAATCCAAGAGGATAGAGCGTAGATGTTTTGAGTTTCCAAAGCCTCCAATCCAAATTTGGCATAATCTCCTTGAAAGCTTCAAGTTCTTTCTCCAAAGCACCTACACAAAACAAACAAAGAGGAAGAACTAGAAAGCATAATCTTGGAATCCTCTTGGTAGGGGGGGGGAGTTTCTCCTTATATAGAGAGTGGAGAAGCATTCCATAGTGAGTGAGGTGTCAAATACAAGTGTATGAGGTGTGGGGAAGACTCCAAATAAACTAAAGATGAAGTGGAGTGCATGGGTGAGGTGTAAAAGTTTGTAAGAGTTGTTAAGATGAATTTGAAGATGAAGTAAGAGTGTAGGAGGGCGCCCCATTCTAGGTGTGTTTTCTAGAAGCCACGTGGCAAGGTAGGTGGAGGTAGTTGGCACAAGGTTTAATCTTTGCCTCTTCTTACATATGGATTTTCATTGTCACAACTTGAGAATTCACCCCAAGTGCAATATTACAAGGGAAAAAGCCAAGTATATGCCCATCTTATCCTGCATAATAATCATTAATTCATTGGCACTTTTTTCTAGAGGTTGCCCATCCTCAATCATGGTGGAAAAGGGTCAATTCCCTTGGCCTAGTCCCAATCTTTATAGACTCCTTGGTGCTCTATGTAATCTTTAAGTTGTTTTGCATTCATGGTGATTGTGTGGACCCCTAGCCCCTAGCTTTGGGTGGTCAACCAAATGCCATATGTTGTGCTTCTAAAATATTTCACTTGTATTGTACCCAAATTAGTTTCTAGCACACTTTCTATTATATGGTAAGCTTGTTTGGTCGTCTTCCATTCCTTTTAGTAGCTCTCTCTCTCTCTCTCTCTCTCTCTCTCTCTCTCTCTCTCTCTCAAAGTTCTGTGTCAAAGTCCAATTTCTTGTTTCTCTGTGTCCTGCTTAATAAGTGATAATTGAAAGAATGGTTTGTTATTGCTGTATCGTGGCTCTCAATATGTGCTAGTGATTTTTGCTCTCAGTTGGTTTTCAGCTTTATGTTCAACCTGCTTCTGCTAAAATTAAAAAAAAGATCAAAAAAATCAGAGCTGATTTCTCCAGCAGATTCAGAATGACCTACTTGTAGCTGTGCAGATTTGATTTTTTTGTTTAAGTGTTTAGTTGTCATTCAGTGGATTTTCTTACTGTGGTACCTGATTATTTACTGTTAACTCCAAATGCTACCTGCTTTAAGTTGAAATTTCAGTCTTATTAATAGGTCAGTTGTCTTACTAACACTTGTGAACTTTGCTTGCATGTGTTAGCTTCTATTTTAGCTTGTACTCAATCTTTAATGATTCACCTCTTTATCATGCTTGTGCTTTTGTTTGAAATTTCAAGCATTTCAGATGTTCAGCTAATTCCTCCTAACTCAAAAGTCTACAAAAGCTTGCTCTTCCTGATTTCATTGGCCTAGAATCAGATGATTTTCTGGCTTCTATTTTGCAATTTATTTTCCTAGTAAATTGTTCTGTTATATAACTGTTGGGACTCTTGGGAGCTGTTGCTTTTGAGGTGGATCTTATAGTAGACTTACTCTTCGGATTTTAAGTCACTAGGACGTAGCTCATAGTTCTTCAGCTCCTTATGAGAAGCAACCATGGGAACTAGCCCATGCTTTTGTCTGAAACTTGAAACCATTTTTAGCACTACGCCATAGAAATCAAAAAATCATTATTTTGTGTGCGCCAAACATGACATAGCAGAGACAATTCTCATAGATCAAGAACAATTTAATCTAGATAAGAAGATTTTCATATAATTCACACTTGGAGAAGAAGGATGCTTCACCACATTGCTAATGGTGCATATATCTCACAATAACTAGCTAAATGATTTGGGTTTAAGAAATCTCCAGTGTATCCATGTCATAAAACTTAAGATTCCTAATGACATACAGATGGTTCATGTACCATCCCCAGCAAGCAGCTAAAGAGCTTGCATGTAATAGAAGTGACAACCGTGGCACTCAACAATAAGTACTGCATTCCACTACTTTTGTCAAAAAGAGAGATATGATAAAATTTATTATATATTGATGTCTGGGCCACTAAACACACATACAAGCCTTCCAAATTTTTCTTGCAACGGGGGTTTCAATCTTGCATCTCAAACAGCACACCATTTAAAGAAAGCTTACTTATCACATAGTTTGCATCAGGATCACACAGGCTCCATGACCCAAGTCTAAGACCGTACATTTGCAAGTCTTGCACGTAAAGCTTCCAGTTCTTCTTCGTCATTGCTGCCACCCTCTGCTAGAGCTTGCTGCTGCCAATTCATTTCCAGTTACATCACAAAAAAATTCGTAAGTGCAGCAGCAATGCTCATAGAGATCTTTGGTATTTGTGCTCAAACTTCAATTCCTTGAAATTGCAAAGATACCATGTAGCAGAATACAGCCCTTACCTCTTCAGTTGTTTCAACCTCTTGTTGGACAGGCTGCTTCTGTTTTTCTCTTCTAAGAGCTGTGGGGAGTTGAGCTGCTGTTTCTCCAGCCACCTCTGACAAAACTTTGTCAACCTCCTCTTCAATCTCTTCTTCCATATCTTCAGAATCCATTGCTGAATCAACAACATCATTCACCATCTCTTCAATAACTCCTGCCTGTAAAAAAAGCATTCCAAGCTGGTTCAGAAAAGTGTCTTAAGAAAAGCACCTGCATAACTAAAGATGTGACACTAAGCATATAAATTATGAAGAGTCAATTGCAGAAACAAGGTCAAGTAGAAACAAAGATAGGAGCATTGAACATAAGAGGGAAGAATCGGCACAATGACCTTCATCATTTCTTTAGAAAGTTCCTGCATTTGGACTGCCATTTCTGGGGCTTTCATAAGTCCATTGACCAGCTTCATTACGTCTGCGCTTTTAGATAAATGCCCAACTGCCCTTGCAGTAGCTGTAAAATTGAATAAGACTTGTAAATAGATGAGTCAATGACCATTAAGTTCAAATATATTTTTACTCTTTGGATGCAGACAGGGTACTGTGCATGCTAGAAAAACTAGATTACTAACTCTTAATCATCAGGCATTATAATTCCATGTTAATGTGCACTTGCAACAACCTTTTAATCCCAAGAACACCATCATAAAACCCTTGGGGGGGAGAGAGAGAGAGAGAGAGAGAGAGAGAGAGAGAGAGAGAGAGAGAGAAAGAAAGAAAGAAAGAAAGCTTTATTAATGTCTTTTCCATGCCAAAAGGCATATAAGACTAGTAAATGTACATGTCAAGTATGTGGTAACAATGGGAGCGTATGAAACATCTCCAAAACAGTAACATAAATAACAAATCTAAAGCTATGAACTGAAATAGATGTGATAATATATGAAACATGTGGGAGCATGTATACTGCTAAAAGTCATGAGTGGGGTATGACACTATCATCCAATCCTGTCCTGCTGATGCTGTAAAAGGATGTAATACGGGCCGCATGGAGGGCCACTGGTGGTCGCTGACATCGTCTAGGAGGGTGAAGAGGTCTCCTCGTGGTAAGTCGAGTAGCTCGTGCTGCAACATGGGTATGTGTGGGGCACTGTCTCCGATCTGTATGGCAGGAAAGTCATCATCACCATCATCATCATCATCAAATACTAGGTCTCGTCCTCTCCTCCTGGAGAAGAAAGAAGTGATCTGAGGCTGAGAAACATGACTCTGCTGGGCTGTCTGACACAGCCCCTGTCGTAGTATAAACATCTCCCGTATCATGAGTGCGGCGCATCTGGAGTCCTCATAGGCTAGGAGGGATCGTAGGGTGACGGGTGTGTCACGGAACAAACAGTGGTATCTCCCTCTGATCTCGTAATATACTGGGCATCTAAAGATAAAGTGCTCCTCTGACTCCACCTCATCCAAGGAGCATAACTGACAAATCTGCTCCGCTCTCGGAATACCCTGGAATCTCCCAGTCTCAATAGCCAACTGATGTGATGATACACGAAGCTGGCCCAATGTAAATCTGAAGCAGTGTGATAACCCTGAGTCCAAATAGTGTGGCAAAACTGGGAACCCTGCTATCTCAAGCTCAATAAAGTGAGTCCCGTAATAGTCGGGTTTAACCCCACGTTGTCGTCTCCAAGTATGATCGAGGTATGCCCGATATAAGACGCGCTTGATATACTGATGAGTACCTGAGGGGAGCTCTGTAATGTGGATACCAAATGACTCAAGGAGGAAGTGGGATGCCTGGGAGAACCACGACAGTCGATAGCCCTGGTCATGAAGTGAGTGTGAGGAAACAAGTGCTATCTGTGTATATCTCATATCTGCATCAGGCAGAGCCTGGACTCTCTGAATATATGTGATAAGATGTAAAGCGGCATCTATCTAAATGGGTGGAACGGCAAACTCTGCAAGAAGGATCTCGTGCGGAACAGAGGGCTTCGCCCGAATCATACGAGCTAACATAGTGGTCTGTAATCGTGAAATGTTGGCCCAGTGTGATGACGAGAGACCAGTACACCATGCCTCTGCTGCATACATGGCAGTGGGGGTGACAATAGTATCAAAAAGTCTACACTTACTACGAGCATCTCTGATGAGCTTCCTAAAGCAGAACCGCTCAAGCTGAACAAGAGAGGAGTGCCCCTCCCAAGTCGGGTGGTGGCCGCCTGTCGCATGCTAAATTAGGACCAGAAAAGAGTATTCCCAAATAAGTATAAGAGGAAACTACCTCTAAGGCCTGCCCATCTAGGGTGAACTCCTGGCGCTGCATGAAAGCCCGAGAAGTGTTGAAGACCATAACTTTGGTCTTCGTAGTGTTCACCCCCAATCCCCATCTGGTACAAAATCCCTGTACTGTAATCCCTCTCTGGTCGGGGATACAAGTACCACATCATCCGCATAGAGGAGAATAGCAATCAAAATGGTGCCAAGTCTACATCCAGCCCCGCCACACTGTGAGATGACTCGCTCTAACTCATCAATGTATAATCCAAAGAGAACCGGTGAAAGAGAACATCCCGATCATCCTAAATCAGATGGACAAACTGAAAGAACTAATTAAACTATGGAGGATATGTTGACAACATATGTGTCTCACAGGCCGTCTCAGTGGGCTTACAATAGAAGAAAACATTCTGCTACAAGTTATAGTCCGTTTTTAAGTTGCTAATTTCCTACATCATAAGCGAAAAATGTTGCAAGTGGCACGTGATAATATCCTAGTGCTCAGGACAGAGCTAAGCACTATGCCGATTTTAAGAGATCTCCTAGAGTTTTTAAAGTTGATGACTAGGTATATCTTAGAATTCCAAAAGATTCTAGAACTATGCGTACCGGAAAGCATTATAAGTTGCCTAACAAATATTGTGGACCGTTTCGGATTATAAAGAAAATTGGTTTTTTAGTTTATTACTTACGCCTAGCCATTTCGGGGACTAGGCCAGAAATGTAGTTAATAACCTTGTGAGGGCCCAGGCATACCCATTAGGACATCTGGAGATAGTGCCTGGTGATTGACAGCTATATATGCATGTAGAGGAGATCAAAAGCATTTGGATGAGAAATAGGATCCTAGAAAGAAAATTCCTAGACTCCAGAGGTCTATATATACCTATAGGAACTCGCCCTCCTCCACTTGAAACCTCTCCTCTCTTGTATTCAGTCACTGTGGCTTGAGAGTGAAGTTGATTGGGGTTTGACTCTCGGCTTCCAGTTGGTTGGGTGGTTTGGCTCCACACTACTCCTTTTGGCGGAGAGGATCTTTACTTGGCGATCTTCTCACCACGCCTCCCTTAAATGTGCGCACCCAGATATACCTTCAATCACTCTTATATGAGGATATACTAGGAGTCCCTCACCTCATTGCTTCACTACTTTCCACATGATAGACACATGCCGCCTTCCTCACCACAACACTCCATATAGGTACCTCAATGGCCTTTCCATCTAAGCCTTCCAGACATAAATTCACTCCAACACATTCCATATGACAACCTTGCTATGACGTTCTCACCACCAACTCGTGATCCATGGACGTGCACGTGAACCACACCTTTTACATGCTACTTGTCGTTCCTATCACCGTATACTCAGTTGTTGGATTATTATCCTTATAGTCCAATCTTTAATCTACATCCATTCACTATCCAGTTTCTGCATTTTTACTCGCATTATCGCACAGTTTGCAGAAATACACGAGAATCACCAACAGGTGGGTCGAATCGACAACGACAACTATCGAGCGACTATTGATTGTCGAAGGATAATTGATCATGTTACCACTTTTTATAAAGCTAACGACTTGCTCTAATCACTGTTAGCAAGTAATTACCGGATAACCTAACTAGATAAGTGACAACGCAATATGGCTAAGTGCCAATTGCAATCAACGGCCAAACGACTGTCTTTTCACTGTCATTTGAATAAGCCCATACGGCATTCCTAACTAGTATAAATAACTGATCATTTTCTCAAGTTAGAAGCTTGGATCATAGAGTATTGCTGAAGCGCTGCTAATTAGCAGATTGCAGCAGACATAGACAATCAGAGATTTAGAGTTAGATTCGAGTATGCGGTTGCATCCACTATTGTTTTGTGCTCGCTATTCATCTGATTTTTACATGCTACTTACTGAATCAATTATACAATTCTATTGCATTTAGTATTATGTCTCAATGAATGAATACTTCTCTGTTCTCTTACAGTTTTGTCTGAGCTATTGAATACTTCTACACAGCAATATTATCTCTGTTTATGTTTGTCTATGAAATCAATCTCGCAGATTTTGATGATTTCAAAGTTAGAATCAAGTGGAATCGAACGTGGCAATTGTTGTAATAGTTTTGTTCGAATTTGATAAGCGTAGCCATACGTTAGAAGAAGGATCTTTCCCCAAAGCCCGATAGTAGCATCTATCGAATGTTGTTTTCTCTATTTGGCCTTCTTTCCTTCTTCCAACATCCGTCACAAAAAGCAGGCCTACAAACAGACCGAAGGGAAGAGACTCGTTGCTATAGCAATGAGACTCTACTATGTCAAGCTAAAGGCTTCGATTCCTTACTACTAAGTTAGTCACGTCCAGTGGGAGGGCGTCAACATGCCTACTAAGGATGGTTTGAGCAATAGTCATGGTACGAAGTTCCCTTTTAACTCGAGCTAGTCAGGTCTAGTACCTCATTTTTATCTTACTCAAACCCTCACATGGTAATCATGATGACTGAGGAACTCCATAGTGTGACGGTACAACATAAAAGTCACTCTAAATAGGCACTCTAAAATCATCTAATATCTAATACAATTGATATGTCTTGTTCAAGTATAAATAACAATGTCCAAGACAAGAAAAAAATCAAAGAGCACACATTGTTGATATGGGTCACTACTATAAATACGAAAAGCAATATGAGTCCAAAGAAGGGTATTATACCTCTCTCACATGTCATTTCATATCGAAAGCATCTCTTGCATATAGAATAATGGACTACCCGTACAAGGCCTATAACCATGAGCTTTTTCTTATTCATGTACAGGCCTAAAAGCCTTTTTTATGAATTATTTCGAAACTGCCCAAAGGCTCAACTATTACTATTTTGGTCCTAGGGTGGGGGTTCTAATGGGGAGGGGGCAGACCTTCTAGGAGGGCACACTATTTTCTCTCTTTTCAACTAGTTTGGATAAGCTTAGGTCAATTACCAAGAAGCTTCTATTTTAAAGTTCTAGGCCCTATGATTTTTTGGCTTATAATTTGGTATCACTATTCTTCAAGGGAGGACTCTTGCCTTTGCTATTGCTTGCAGAGCCTTAGCCATTGGCCAACAGTAGTTTTTAGTGGTGGGACCCACTAATTTATTATCGTACAGGAAATACCCACAACAGTAACATAGAATAAAGTAGACTTGGGCGCTATTTGCCATTCTTCTTGTAATTAATTCTTCATGTAATTTTTTTCAAGGTGATTATTGCCATCATACCACATTTTACCCATTTTATGCTCCAATATTTGGGCACTATCAGTTTATCTTTAGCGCCCTGTTTGGAGGCAGTTTCTTTTCTTGCTGATTCTGGACAGCACTTTGGAGGCTTCATCAGCCTTTTAATTGAAGGGATTTCTGACACTTTTCATTGCTATTTGCCTGAACATTTTGGAGGTTCCATCACCCGCTTCTGGGACGCTTATTATCATCATTCCCATATGCTTTGCTGCTGGTTTTTTGAGACAGCCACTACTTCATCTCTAGCACTGTCGGCACTTTCAAATATTATTTGATCACCTTTTTTTGGACAATACTTTGGAGGGTCTATTGCCCTTTTTGGAGAAGTTTCTCACCCTCATTGCAGTGTGCTACCTTGCTGGGTTTTGGAGAGTTCTTTATCTCATCTCTAGTGCCCTATTTGGAGGCTCTTTTGGCTCTTTTTCCTCCATGATTGCTTGCTGGGCAAGTTCGTAGTTCTAGCGCCCTATTTGGTGGAGGTTTTTACATTCTTCTACCTCCATTAATTGCTAGAATTTTGGGAAGCCATGGTTCACTTCATTTCTACCCCGTTTTTGCCATCCTATTTAAAGGTGATCTCCATCTTTTCATTTGTTGGATATTATCTTGATTACTATTAGTGTAATTTATGTGCGCTGAGCATGGTTGAGCTGACAACAAAGTCCGCTCCCTCATGTATCTTGCTCCTTGTACATCTATCCCATTTTTAGTATGGTGAAAGGTTCAAGATCCCATAGCCTAGATGATGATTCTTTCGGTGACATTGTGTGTGCTCACATGGAGGCACCACTTGTTGATCCACTCTTGGCTTACCAATATTGTGGCTCAGGTGGACTTGATCCAATTCCATTCAAGGTATTGCTCATTCTGTTCCTACTACCTCATCTGCACCACCATTTTCTAGGTCTGACTCACCTCCATTATTTACTAGGGATTATAAGGATAAAGTCCAACTTTCTGTATACTCTAGTTCTAATTAGAAACCTACTTATGTTTCCAAAGAGAACCACAACAGATTCAGTTAGCCACATTGAATGGCCATGTCGCTTGATGGCACGTTTATCACTAGATTCCTGAGTCTAGCTTTACTACGAAGTATGAGGTCAAGGAGACCCTCGTATTGCTATCAATCCTCAATTAATGGTCCAACAACATGATATTTTCCATGCAGTCTCCTAGACAAGTGATTTGGCTACCTGCATTACTTGTTACTTATTTCTTGATCTTCACAAGATGGGAGCTCATTTCACAATACGTTGTTGCCATCAAGTAGCAAAACAAATGATCTGGCTACCTACATTACTCGTTACTTATTTCTTGATCTTCACGAGATGGGAGCTCATTTCACAGTTGTTGCTACTTGATGGCACATTTATCTCCAAACTCTTCAAGAAGGACCCTTGTAATGCTATGATCGATCCTTAGTGGATTGTACAACAGCAGGACAATTTCCATGCACTCTCCCAAACAAGTGATGTGTCTACCTACGCTACTCATTTCACAAAGCTATTTACATATTTCCTAATCTTTACAAGATGGAGCTCATTTCACGATACATTATTGGCTTGCAAAACACTCTTAGTTATGATCTTCCTTCTTTTTCCTACCTCTCTTTTCCATGCCACGTCCCTTCCTAGTACTTCATAGCAAAGATACTCCATTTCTCCACCTCCTTCATCTGATCCACATAATCCTTGACGCCCTTTCTCACGACCTGTTGTTTCATTTTTCCGCTATTGTTAGTACTACCACTGAGATGATTGAAGTTAACAACAATCATTTACGTTTTAACTAGAAGAATACTAAACATATTGCATGGAAGTGTCCTCAACCCCCTACTGCCATTGCTGTTTATTTTATTCTTGATGACCTTGCAAATGACTCCCAGACTGTTTATGATCCACTACCCGAGTCCCTTTTTAATCCTTCTGATTAAGTTGACTGTCATGCTCAACTTGCCAATGCTACTTGGGCTAGTAAGCTGGATCCAACGTTACATTCACCTTCACATGTACATCATTGGCCGTGAGTTATTGCATCGGTTGATATATGCAACACTCATTACCTTTTGAGCAATTATATTTTGGCTTGTATACTACTAAGCCAATTGGGTGCAATTCAGCCTTTATGGGTAGAGGCTGCTAATTCTCTTGTTTTTCCTAGCACTCAAATTTTCCAGGAGCTCGAGTACTAGATTGGAGATTTCACAGGTCATAGTCACCCTTCATTGAGGGGCCTTGCCTTAACAACACCAAATAAAAGTGACTCTAAGAGCTTGAAGAAAACAAAGAGTAGCTCAATCATAGGTTGTGGATATAAGAATGTGATATGAAACTAAAACACATTGAATACTTGATAGCAACCTTCTGCTACGTACATGTATTAGAACAAGAAAATTTTCATGTGTGAATGCGAGGAACTAGCCAAGAAAACTAGTATATTCAACGCAGTCCCCAAGATGTCTTGACAACAAAAGTTTTGTTCATTTAGCTTCAATAATCTACAGCTTAAAAATATATTTTTCCTGTGTAATACCAGAGCATAGAACAACCATAAACTCAAACTTGGTGAAAAAACTAAATCTAAATGTTTCAACAGCTCTTACAAATAATTAAAAAGAGCCTTAGCGAAAAGCAAACAAGCTTTTGTATCTTAAAAAAAAACATTCTTCTTAATGCAGAAAGGAACCATAACTTGCGAAAATGCTATCAAATGGAGAAAAAACAATACCAAGACTTTCTCCCAAATGCATCGATATGGAATTTAACTGCGCTCTATTTTCATACAGACGATCAGTGACTCTCTTTGACCTCACAAGCTCCTTTGCAAGAGCCTATCCTACATACAACAAACATTGTAAGCTAATAGAATGTAAAAGCTAATTACACCAATGGTTTTTCTATGTATCCCCATTGAAGTTGTTAGCATGCACATTTAAAGGAAAAATTCCTCTCTCTCTCTCTCTCTCTCTCTCTCTCTCTCTCTCTCTCTCTCTCTCTCTCTCTCTCTCTCTCTCTCTCTCTCTCTCTCTCTCTCTCTCTCTCTCTCTCTCTCTCTCTCTCTCTCTCTCTCTCTCTCTCTCTCTCTCTCTCTCTCTCTCTCTCTCTCTCTCTCTCTCTCTCTCTCTCTCTCTCTCTCTCTCTCTCTCTCTCTCTCTCTCTCTCTCTCTCTCTCTCTCTCTCTCTCTCTCTCTCTCTCTCTCTCTCTCTCTCTCTCTCTCTCTCTCTCTCTCTCTCTCTCTCTCTCTCTCTCTCTCTCTCTCTCTCTCTCTCTCTCTCTCTCTCTCTCTCTCTCTCTCTCTCTCTCTCTCTCTCTCTCTCTCTCTCTCTCTCTCTCTCTCTCTCTCTCTCTCTCTCTCTCTCTCTCTCTCTCTCTCTCTCTCTCTCTCTCTCTCTCTCTCTCTCTCTCTCTCTCTCTCTCTCTCTCTCTCTCTCTCTCTCTCTCTCTCTCTCTCTCTCTCTCTCTCTCTCTCTCAAATCTATTCAAATCTGATTGATCAATACCAAGTAGTAGAGACCACATTGTAAGGTCTTTCCTCGTCACCAAGGAGCTTTTTGGTGATTCTGCATGCTTGACATGATGCAAATTAACGAGGGAAGCATAATCGTCCACAAGCTGCACCTTTATGAGTTTTCCCATGCTCAAATAAAGTCTCATCTTTCCTTTGTGAATGACTCATTGAAAACATGATTCCAGAGGTTTTAGAGGATCTATGATCATATGACCTCTCTCTCTCTCTCTCTCTCTCTCTCTCTCTCTCTCTCTCTCTCTCTCTCTCTCTCCTCTCACCCTTTCTCTCCATCCTATTCAACCGAGCTGTCACCTCTGATTTTCCCTCTTCATGGTCCACAAACCTCATTCACCCTATCCATAAAGGCGGGGACCCCATGAAAGCTGACAACTACTGCACCATTATGATCAGTCACCTCTTCACCAAAGTATCTGGTTCTATCCTACAGTCAGAGATCAGTACAGAGATGGATGCCAGATCACTCCATGCCATTGGATAGGCGGGTTTCAGACCGGGATATACTACATCGGATCATATCTTTACTTTGAGGTCCATCATTGAGGAGGCTAAGGCCAAGAGGGAGCGTGTATACTGCTGCTTTGTGGATTTCCGCAAGGCCTTTGATTCTGTGCCTAGGCATCTATTGATACAGAGACTTCATGATCAGGGCTTTCAGGAGGATACTATACAGGCGGTAGTAGCATTGTACAGGCGAGTTATTGGCAGGGTCCGACTATCAGGAGTTATTTCACCGGAGGTGGTCAGCACTATTGGGGTCAAACAGGGATGTCCACTCTCTCCTACACTTTTTGGTCTTTACATTGACGAGCTAGAGCATGTTATACGGAGTGATGGAGGGGAGGGTTGTACATTGGGCGACCTCATTATTGCTATTCTCCTTTATGCTGATGATGTGGTTTTGCTTTCACGGACGAGAGAGGGTTTGCAACGACACTTAGATGCTCTTCTTTCTTTCTGCGCACGGTGGGGTTTGTCGGTGAATGTGGCCAAGACTAAGGTTATGGTGTTCAACACCTCTAGGTCTTTCATGTTGCGGCAGGAGCTTCTATGGGATGGTCATCCACTAGAGGTTGTTGATTCCTATACATATCTAGGAGTACTATTCTCGGGGCCTACGTTCAGCATGAGACACGCAGCTATTTCCCACATACGGAAGGGCTATGCCTCACTGGTAGATTTGGAGAGACTATGTTTCAGCTCACACATCAGAGATGCGACTAGTAAGTGTCGGCTCTTTGACACTATGGTTGTGCCCTCAGCTATGTATGCTTCCGAGACATGGAGTACTGGTCTGACAGCTACTGATTGGACATATATCTCCCGGCTCCAGATTCGTTTGCTCTCCCGGATGATACGGGCTAAGCCCTCAGTACCACACCAGATTATATTGGCGGAGTTCGCGGTGCCCCCCATTCAGATTAAGGCCTTATTCCATATTGTGACATTCATACAGAGGTTAGAGGATCTTCAGGACGAGGGTACACATTATGTAGTTGCAGCTTTATCTTCATCCCAGCGCCTACACTCAGAGGGACACCTTTTCTCATGGTACTCCCAGGCTTGTCGTCTCCTCTCCACATTGGGTATCCAGATCAGTGACCTACCTGCGAGCACCTACCAGTACATCAGAGGCCTCCTTTACAGATCATATCTTCATATCACTTGGCAGGGTCCATTGGGGACCAAGAGTGAGTTTTATCGTACACATTTTCTATCTCTTGATCCGGTTGGCTGCCCCATAGTATCTGATTACTTGCTGAGGAGTATATCACATAGTCTGCGGATAGCGATGGGTCAGTTTCGGGTTTCTTCACATCAGCTGGCCATTGAGACCGGCAGATACAGTGGCACCCCACGAGAGAACCAGCTTTGTAGCATGTGTGTTATGCATGAGATTGAGGACGAGTCACATTTCCTCTTCAGATGTCCAGCCTACTATGAGATTCGGGGGCGGTACTACTGCTTGTTCAGAGAGCACCCAGTTACACTTTCTACCTTGATATCTTATGAGGACCCTAGATGTATCGCACTGATGATCCGAGAGATGTCAGACCTAAGGAGGAGGAGACTAGATGATACACATTCCCTGACACAGTTGAGCATTAATGAGTGCATATCCCGTCGGAGACAGAGATCCGAGGTACCCATAGGCAGCGATTCAGATGGAGAGGCCGAGATTCCCGATTCCTTCGTACATCGACATGTCGACGGCCAGAGAGACAGCCAGCTATTAGACCACAGCCCAGAGCGCCACGGCAGCAGAGACGACACCGACAGCCTATCCGGCGATAGAGGTCCAGGGCACATCTAATGACACCTTCACAGCATACCATCCACCATTTCTTCCATGCTGATGGGCATCATGATATACGATTCCAGGCTATTGGATCCTGACTGGGCCAGCCGTCTTTATGCATTGTATTTGCAGTTATTGTTTTATAGATCATTGAGCTTTAAGCTCCTATGTGCACACTTGACATGTACCTTTTCTTAGTCCTATGTACCTTAGGGTATTCAAGGACATTAATAAAATCTTTCTTTCTTTCTCTCTCTCTCTCTCTCTCTCTCTCTCTCTCTCTCTCTCTCTCTCTCTCTCTCTCCTCCTGCCTGCCACCTAGCGCCCTGGCTGCCACCTAATTGCCACCTAGCGCGCTGGCTGCCACCTAGCACCACCTGCCTGCCACCTAGCTGCCCTACCTTCGCGCCACCTGGCTGCCCTACACTCACGCCACCTGCCTGCCCTGCCCCCACTCCACTTGGCTGCCCCTACCCTCGCGCCACCTGCCCTACGCTGGCTGCCACCTAGCTGCCCTAACCTGCCTACCTGTCTACCAGCTGAATGGCACCTCCTAAACGCACAGCGCGATCTCCACCTGCCATGCAGGCAGCTGCCTGCGTGGCAGAACCTTCTGCCATGCAAGCAGAGCCTGCCTGCGTGGCAGATCTTGCTGCTAGCATGCAGAGAGCGCCTGCCTGCGTGGCAGCCTCCACCTCCATCTCTGCCCCAGCCTCTTCCTCTGCTCCTACAGATCCAGCTCCTACTCTTCGACCTTCTGCTGGGATCCTACAGATGCCATAGCTGAAGCCAAACGTTTTTTGGACACCACACTAGGACACCGGACAGAGGGATTAGACACGGCATGGAGGACCTCCAGAGATACGGCCACCTTGATTATCCATGTCACCTCATTGGCTACTAGGCGGGATGCTCTGCGATGCAGAGCTAAGCTTCGAGGCACCACTATTTTTATGGATGACGATCTTACATACATCCAGGTGGAGGAGAGACGTAAGGCCTTCCAGGAAGCTAGAGAGTCAGGTAGGAGAGCCATATATAGGGATGGACGAGTGCGTCTTCTTGATAGCACTCCCACAGGACCTTCTCATTAGAGATTTGGGGTTCCCGGGGGTGGGAGCACCTTGGGGCCCCATCCACACCACCTTCGGATTGGAGTGTGGAATTGTGCTGGCATACACTCATCTTCTACTACAGGGGACCTGATTGACTTTATTACCGACCGAGATTTAATATTCTTTATGGAGACACACAAGAGCCCAGAGCGAGGACGTCCTTCTTTTCCTGGATATAAATTGCAGCATGTTACTTTCCACCAGAGTCTTCGTCTTTTGCTAAGGGTATTGGATCTCCATATCAGGACCTCTCACCAGATATTATCAAATTCTCAAAGCAGGGGCATATTCTCCTTACATGGGATTTTAATGCTCGGACATCTTCGAGACAGACAGAGTTCTTCAACACCACGGATCAACTGCGTGTACGTGCCCTTGACAGTGATATGCTTGGGATTACCAGGACTTCCGCAGACAGTCTGGGACCTACTACTCCATATGGTGAGCACTTACTGCAGTTTGGAGAGGTACATGAGCCAGCCATTTATAATGGCTTACCCTGCTGGCCACATATAGACAGTTATACATGCCACCCTCACAGTGGAGGACATAGTGTCGTTGACTATCTCATGGGGTCACCATCCTTTGTACCCATAGTGTTACGAGCTCGTAACCAGTGCCGAACCCTAGAGAACACAGATAGGTCAGATACCACAGTCAGGGTCGTGTCCAGCGTACATGACCAACAGGGCAAGACAGTGTGAGTAGTGTGCCCCAGCACGGTCCATAGCCATGGCGGGCCTAACACAGCCTAGGGACCCTGTCAGCAGGATAGGGCCCCCAGTTGGGTCCCGACGTGCAGTGGGCCACGTCAGTGCCACGTGGCCGACACTTGGCAGTAGCATGCTACCAGTCCTCACACTGGGCTAGGAGGGGCTTACTCTATATCAGGGAGTAGGCAAGGTTGGGTGGAGGAGTTAGTGTTTGCCCTACTGTGGTGTTAGGATCTATTACACTGGTATCAGAGCCATCTCCATCCTAGGGAACTCAGTTTTCAGCAGTGGAGAAAGTAGCTAGATTGCTCAGAACTTCTTCAAGTTCTCAGAAAGAAATAGAGGAGGAGACTCGCTGTAGGAACAGTCTCCTACTGAGGAAATCTTGGTGGATTTACTTGCTGGTCAGAGAGAAATTAGTTAAAATTTCTAGAGCAGGTCCAGCGCTGTAAATTTAGTCTTCATCTCTGATTTTTGCCATCAGATTCAGAGAATCAGAGCGGATTTTTGAGGAGAAAGGGTGGTGCTGATCCATCGCTGAGGGATCAGAAATCTACCTCTGGAATTTCAGAGAAATCTAAGGAGATTTGAAGGGTTTTCAAACACTTTTTCTTAGCAGGGCCAGCGCTGGACAGGGAGATGAAAAATTAGTTTTTCATCACTGTTTTTGAGGATTTTTCAGTGGTTTGAACATCAAACTAGATTGCCACAGACCAGCGACCTACTACTTGAAGTCAGATCACAGTTTCAAGCAAGTTTTGGGATTTGAATTTTAGAAAATTGGGCCAGACAGGTGGCTGTTCAGCCAGCGAGGGTAGGGAGACACCAAAATCAGAAATTGAAATACTTTTTGGGTCTCAAATCAGAAGTAAACGAGCCAGTTGGGTTGCAATCAGACCAGCGAGCTACTATCCTCAAAGAACCGGGAAATTTGGCACCGTTTTGAAGCTTCAAACTGGCATTTTTCGGGACAGCAAGTCTGAAATCTTGGGGAAAAGAGCTGAAAGGGTTCCTCTTCATTCTTTCTTTGGAAGTACAGTCCTCAGAAATAGCTAAGTCATCTTTCCTTTCCCTTGTACAGTTGTAAATTAGTCTTTTAGACTTTTTTCCTTCAGAAGTTAAGGTAGCTCTCTTTCAGTTCCGAAGATGACCACTCCTCAGGGACCTGATCAACCCCAGGAGAGAGGCTTCGACGAACTTGAAACAGAAGCCTTGGCTTACAGTAAAGGGAAGGAACCCATGGAAGTGGAAGAACAGGAACAGTTCGCCGAAGAACTCGATCAACTGGTTCACAAGGAGCAGTTTCTCCAATTGGTAACAGAAGTGGATGAACTGAAGTTGGCATTAGCCAATTTCAAGTCCAGTGTGGACGACTCGTTCGCTGAACTCAAAAGCTTGATTTTGAGTTCCGCAAAAGGAAGCCTTCCCTCCACTTCTCAGTTATCCCCTTCTCCACTTCCATCAGTTTCGGGTGAGACTTTACGGTCTCACCCCAGTGTTTTTAAAGATTTAAAGCCTCCTACTTTTAATGGGGAAGAGAAGGATAGAAATGCAGATATTCTACAGCAAATGGAAGAACATTCATGCTCTTAAACAGACCCCTGACCATTTGCAAGCAATTGAGGCCAGTCTTTCTTTAGGGCCTATGGCCTATAAGTGGTGGTTAAATCTCCAGGAGACTGGGCAGACTCCCCGGTCATGGAAAGCTTTTGAAGAAGCTTTCCTAAGAGAATTTCTACCAGAAAATGAACCGGATAGAGCCTGGGAAGCCTGGGAAAGAACAGTAATGGATAAATCCCTCATCCAATATATCTCGCAGTATCGAGAAGCAATTTTAAAGATTAAAAATATGGATGACTATCAGAAAATCAAGGGATTTGTCTGTGGCCTCAAAGATGAATATAAAGTAGAGGTCCAGAGAAACTCGCCTACTACCCTTGAGCAAGCTCTCAGATATGCTCAAATCTATGATGATTCAGTGGGTAGAAAGAAAGCGAGACAACAGCCACTTTCTGAGCAGCCTTCTCAGAAAGACTTTCAATTTAAAAAGAAATTTTTAAAAAGAAAGAAAGAAGACAAATTTAAAAGTGAAGCTCCTCAGAAACGCCCTTCACTCATACAGCCCTTAAAACCAGATGATTTTGAGAAAGCCAAACAAGAACGTTTGTGCTTTGTGTGTATGGGCAAGGGACACACAATCAGACAGTGTCCCAAGGGGCCTTTCACTAAAAAAGATAAGAAAGATAAAAAACAAGTTCATCTTGTTCAGACTGTATGTTTCCCCAGTGACTCGGCAGCTTCCGAGATCAAAGTGTATCATGAAGATCATGAACACTGTTGCCAGCTGACCTCTGCAATGCTAGCGAGACCCTTCAGCTTTGGGCCGCATGACCTAGTACGTATGCATGGGAAAGTTGGTAACCAGTCAGTAAGAGTCATGGTTGATGATGGGGCAACCCATAATTTCATCAACCACACCCTGGTTAAAAAGCTTAAACTACCAGAAGTACCTAGTCAGCATAGGTACATAGTTTCATTAGCTAAGGGTGAAGATAAAAAAATATGGGAAACTATGGTAAGTAAGTTAAATCTTGGTATTCAGGGGTACCAAGATGAAATAAACTTTCAGATAATGCACCTGGATCGAACAGACATTGTTCTCGGGAGAGATTGGCTCTACAGTTTAGGACCTTCCCTCCACAGAAACTATCAGGAGAACACCCTCAGCTTTTAGCATAAAGGCTGAGAGATCCAGTTGCATGGGGAGCATGATGTTCCCAACAGCCCTATGGTCTGCAGTTCAGAACTCTGTCAGCTAATCGGAGACGAAGACCATCAGGTATTCTTATGTGACTTTCAGTTTATTCCTGAAGTTTCTATTTCCAGTTCTATTCAGCAGAAAATCAGTAAATTAGAAACTTTATTGTCTAAATTTAAAGATGTTTTTCCTGAAGATTTGCCACATGGTTTACCACCTAGCAGAGAGGTAGATCATGTAATAAACCTAGTACCAGGTACAGCACCTGTTTCTAAACCTCCGTATCGGGTCAGCCGAACAGAGGATGAAGAAATAACTAGGCAGTTAACAGACTATCTTGGGAAAGGCCAAATTCAGACCAGTAGTTCACCATGGGCCTCACCAGTCCTATTGGTGAAAAAGAAAGAGGGGTCTTTGCGTCTTTGCGTAGATTACAGAGCCCTCAATAAAGTCACAATCAAGGATAAATACCCTATGCCTCGGGCAGACGAGTTGTTTGATGAACTCGACGGGGCTAAGTTTTTCAGCAAAATAGACCTCAGATCGAGATATCATCAAGTCCGTATAAAATCCGAAGATGTCTCGAAAACAGCTTTTAGGACTCGTCACGGTCATTATGAGTTTAAGGTGATGCCATTTGGGCTCACAAATGCTCCAGCTACCTTTATGACCTTGATGAACAGTGTCCTCAGACCATACTTGGATAAGTTTGTAGTCGTATTTTTAGATGACATCCTCGTCTACAGCAAAACGAGGAAGGAGCATCTAAAACACCTCAGAAAGGTGTTTCGACTGCTCAGAAAGCATAAGTTTTATGCTAAACAATCCAAGTGTGAATTCTTCGTTGAAGAAGTAGCATATTTGGGTCACATTATCTCTTCAGATGGGATTAAGATGGACCCAAATAAGGTTAAAGCCATACTCAGTTGGCTGAGACCTCAAAATATTTTGGAACTTCAAATCTTTCTTGGTCTGGCGGGATATTACAGACGATTTGTCAAGGAATATGCTCAGATAGCAGTCCCTATGACAAATCTCCTTAAGGGGAAGGGAAAGGAGTTCATTTGGGAGTCCGCACAACAGGAGAGCTTTGATGCTCTCAAAACAGCCTTAGCTATAGCACCAGTTTTAAAGGTCGTCGACCCCAATCAGCCATTTGTGGTCGAAACAGATGCTAGCGACTTTGCAGTAGGTGCTGTGCTAACTCAGGGTGGACGACCAGTTGCGTTCGAGAGTAAAAAACTCGAGCCAGCACAGACTAGGTATAGTGCCTATGAAAAGGAACTCTTTTCTATAGTCCATGCCCTTAAGACTTGGAGGCATTATTTGTATGGTGCCAACTTTGAGGTCCTGACAGACCATGAGAGTCTCAGATACCTTTGCAATCAACCTGAGCTTAGAGGTCGGAAAGCTCGTTGGGCAGAGTTGATGCAAGAGTTTGACATGTCTATCAGATATAGGCGTGGAAAATTCAATACAGTAGCAGATGCCCTTAGCAGAATGCCTATGATAAACGAGCTGAGTTTTACTCAGATTCGTAATGAGTTACTCGAGTCCTTGAGAGGGAAATGCCAGCATGATGCATTCTTCTCTATTATCTGGAACTCAGTCCAGAACAGACAGTTACAGACTCCAGAACCAGTTCCCGGGGCTGGTGCCAGTTCATCCAAGAATACGGCAGCTTCCGTTGAGGATGATGATGAGTCCGAGTATACGTCATCAGATGACGTTGAGGATTCTGAGCCTGTATCACCCAAGCAAACCCCAGTGGTTGAGGGTCAGTTGACTCAAGGATTCAAATGGAAACGGTATTCCATTCAGGATGAGTACTTGCTCTATAGAGATAGAGTATGTGTCCCCAATTCAGAGGATTATAGGCAGCAGGTCCTATATGAATGTCATGACAATCCTAGCGCGGGACACCCAGGCATACAGAAGACCTATGAGCTTCTTCGTAGGCAATTTTTCTGGCCCAGTATGAAAAAGGACGTCCACCAGTATGTAACCAGTTGCCAGAAATGTCAAGTAAATAAAGCAGAGCGTTTAAAGGCAGGAGGGTTGTTGCATCCCTTTAGAAATACCAGCTGGTAAATGGGAGAGTATCTCCATGGATTTTATAGTAGGCATGCCTAAAACTCAAAGGGGTAATGACGCTATATGGGTCACAGTTGACCGTCTAACCAAAATGGCTCATTTTATTCCGACCAAAACAACCGTTAGAGCTCCAGAGTTAGCGAGGTTGTTTGTAGACGGGCTATTTAAATTGTACGGTCTACCTTCCGGCATAGTCAGCGACCGGGACAGTAAGTTTACTGGAAATTTTTGGAGGGCAGTATTCCATCATCTCCATACTAAACTTAATATGAGTACCACCGACCATCCACAGACGGACGGTCAAATAGAAAGGGTAAATCAAGTGCTGGAGGATATGCTTCGTGCATACGTCAGCAAGAAGCAGACTAATTGGGAGGAGTATCTCTCGATATTAGAGTTTGCTTACAACAGTACCAAACATTCAGCTACGGGATACAGCCATTTATGCTGATGTACGGTTTTCAGCCATGCTCACCCACAGCTGTAGGGTTTAAACAAGAAAAAGTTGAAGCAGCCAGAAACTTTTTAGAAGATCTAAACCAGATGATAGAACATGCTAAGCGTAGCATTGGACAATCCCAGGATCGAGCCAGGCATTATGCAGATCCACACAGACGGGATGTGCAGTTCTCCACTGGTGAGAAAGTCTACTTGAGAGTCCCAGTTGACTCTAAAACCCTCAAATCAGGAGTGTGTGCTAAGTTGTCTCCAAGGTATTGTGGTCCCTTTACCATCAGTAGGATACTAGGCGAGGTCACCTGTGAACTAGAACTCCCACATAGCATTAAGGTTTTTCCAGTCTTTCATGTAAGTCAGTTACGAAAAGCCTTAACCAGATCAGACAATCTGGTAGGGGACAGTGTTCTAGTTCTCCCATTGGATCCTCAACAACCTCCACATGAACCAGAGGAGATTCTTGATAGTAGAGAGACACAGACTCGTCATACTCTATACCGAGAATATCTGGTTAAGTGGAATGATCAGCCTGTTGAGAATGCCACTTGGGAAAGAGGCAACGTCCTTCGCAAGATTTTTCCAGACTTTGTCTTGGAGGACCAAGACGGTTCTTAAGGGGGAGGGAGTGTTACGAGCTCGTAACCAGTGCCGAACCCTAGAGAACACAGATAGGTCAGATACCACAGTCAGGGTCGTGTCCAGCGTACATGACCAACAGGGCAAGACAGTGTGAGTAGTGTGCCCCAGCACGGTCCATAGCCATGGTGGGCCTAACACAGCCTAGGGACCCTGTCAGCAGGATAGGGCCCCCAGTTGGGTCCCGACGTGCAGTGGGCCACGTCAGTGCCACGTGGCCGACACTTGGCAGTAGCATGCTACCAGTCCTCACACTGGGCTAGGAGGGGCTTACTCTATATCAGGGAGTAGGCAAGGTTGGGTGGAGGAGTTATTGTTTGCCCTACTGTGGTGTTAGGATCTATTACACATAGTCTCTGACTTCCACGTTTCCCCCACCACCCTTTTTGATCACTCATTTCTCTCCTTTGATATCGGACACCTTCCACCCACTCGTCCATCTACACTACCCATGCTTACCCAAGCACCCAAGTACACATTTGATCCCATTTACATGCCACTATACCGGTAGTCCTTGGCTTCACTTTTACAGTCCTTTCCTCATGACAATCCAGTCGACACCCAGGCCGCTTTTCTTACCACCTCTCTGCACGGCCGCATCACTAACCCTCCCCACAAAACCCCATCCCAAAAAGACTCGACGCACACCTCAACCGTTGCACCCTCCATGGTACGGTACCGAATGTCGTTCTTTCCATCAGTCAGTAACCTACTCACGTATCCATGCTCCACATCTACTTCGATCTTCCCGACGCTCCTACCATCATGTTCTCCGCCATAAGAAGCGTTCCTATGATGATTTTGAAGGGAAACGTCTTGTTAACCTTCTTTTCAGTTCTTCCTCGAGCGCTTTTAGGCGTGAGTTCATTCCTCGCTCTCCACCACCTCTCCTGGAGGACCTCCGCATTTGGATTGATTATGCTACTAGCTTGTATACCATCCCTACCGACTCACCTATCACTATATCTCCATGACCATCTTGGTTCTCCTTCTTCACATCTGACATGGTACTTGCAGCCATTAAGAAGATGAAGTCCCACAAGGCCATAGATATTGAAGACCTTGAGTCTGAACTCCTTTCCCAAGCCTCTTACTTACTCGCTCCCACCACAGCCACCCTTCTTAATTCCGCAGTTGTTTCCGGTTTCCCATCATCCTGGTGCACTAACATATCCACCCCATCCGTAAGAATGGTGACCCCATGATTCCAAGTAACTACCACACCATCATGATTGGGCATGTCCTGGCGAAACTATATGGTACTATACTTCAATCTGTTGTGAGCTCAGAGGCGGAGACTAGGAAACTACATGCTATGGGTCGGGCAGGTTTTCGAGCCGACTACTCTACTACATATCACATCTTCACACTACGGGCCTTGATTGAGGAGGCTAAGCACCGGAGAGAGAGGGTTTACTGTTGTTTTGTGGACTTTAGGAAAGCCTTTGATTTTGTTCCTCGCTCATTGCTCATCCAGAGACTCCGAGACCTCGGCTCCTCCACAGCAATCCAACGACATCATTCTTGCTATGATGCCACTTTATGTCCTGGGATGTTTCCGGCATAGCAGTGGCATATCCGATCACATTTGGAGCACTATTGGGGTGAAGCAGGGTTGTTCCCTCTCACCAGTCCTCTTTGGCTTGTATATTGATGCGACAGTTAGAATGTTTACAGGAGTTTTGCACCAGACGGGGCCTAGGGGTGAACATTGGGAAGACCAAGATTATGGTCTTCAACACTTCTCAAGCATTCAGGCAGCGACATCGAGTCCTACTTTTAGCATGAGACAGGCCGTCTTAGACTCTCTCTTGCCGTATACCTCTAGGTGCCGGTTAACCACAAGAGACCGAACGATTCACGTTCCACCCCACCATAGGACCTAATCTGGGTCCACCCTCCATGCCTTGGCCTGTGACCGTAACAAGCAAGATCCGACCTCCATCCTAGACAATATCCCATACCACTGCCTAGGCTCTCAGCCATCTCTCAGCCATCTCCCGCCTCAAGCTAGCACTCATCCTGGCCATGCACACCGCTCTCCATCCACCTCCTCCTAGGTAGATAGAATGGATGGCAAATGAGTCCTCCACCCCTTGTATACCTCCAAGGTGGGAGATCCAAGCCATGCGCACGTCCTAGATCATGACATGTGGCAACCATGCAGGTTCACGAGTCACCGGTCAAGTCAACAGGCCCAATCATCGTCCAGTCTCAAGTTTACAGTTGGGACCCAAGGGAGTTGCGTCCCTAACATTCCCTCCTCCTTAAAAGATTCCTCATCTAAGGAAGAAAATCTGGGAACCTCAGTCTAAGGTCACATTCCTTTTCCCAAGTATCATCGTTATCGAAGCTTCCTTTCCAACCAAGTACTCAGTTGCCTGCCAGTTTTTGAGCCCACGTTGACGTATATCAACAATTGTCTGTGGTTCTGTAGGCACAAAGGATTTTAGGTCCTCAAGTTGAACTAGGTCCTCCTGAAGAATCAAGTCATCCTTTCCACCAAGTCGTTACTTTAAACGACTAATGTGAAAAACTGGATGAACCCTTGAGGAAGTTCTAGTTGATAGGCATTCCGATGGAGTTTCCTTACAATACAAAAAGGCCTAGCATAACGAGGTGATAACTTAGGACTTTTTGCAGTCTTTAATACCTTAGTCTTTTGGGATTCTAAGATATACCCAAGGTCCCTCTCATAGACCCTAGGTTGTCGTTTTTGATTAGCGTAAAATTGGGCTCTATCCTGAGCCATTTTTACGTTATCGCGAGCAACGAGCAACATTTCTTGCATATCATGCAGGAAATCTACTGCTGCTTTAACCTTGAGGCTTTTGAGGCCAACAGAAATGGGGGCCCTAGGCTGGAAACCATACATCAGAGAAAATGGACTAAAACCCGTCGCTGAATGCTTTGCGCTATTATACGCAACTTCAATCATTGGAAGGTACCTTTCCCAATCCAATTGTCTTCTGGAAACATATGCACGAAGCATGTCTTCCATAGACTGGTTCGTCCTCTCTGTCTGACCATCCGATTCAGGATCATCTGAAGACCCTAGACTTAATGTAGTCTCTAATTTCTCAAAGACCGCTTGCCAGAATTTGCCAGTGAACTTAGGATCTCGATCACTAACAATGTCATTCGGCAAACCAAACAAACTGAACAGCTTTTCAACGAAAAGCTGAGCAAGTTCAGAAGCTTTAACAGTTTGCTTGGTTGTAATGAATTGCGCCATTTTGGTTAATCTGTCAACTATAACCCAAATAGCATCATTTTGCTTCCCCGTCCGAGGTAGCCCAACCACAAAGTCCATGGAAATACTTTCCCACTTTCTTTTGGGAATTTCCAAGGGCATTAGTAAACCAACTGCCTTAAGTCTTTCAGCTTTATTAACCTGACATTGTCCACATTTGCGGCCTCCACTTGAATTTTTAAGTTTGGCCAATAAAAGTTCCTTTTTATTAAGTCAAGTGTTACAGGGTGCCCTGCACACAGGCTATCATGACATTCATGCAGGATTTGGGCCCTTATATCATCATTTTCTGGCACACAAACTTTTCCAGTCCGGAAAAGCAGTCCATTCCTAATGGAATAGTCTCTTAATATCTTGTCCTGAGGAGAAATCTTGGAATCCTACATTCCAAGCTCATCACTAGATCTAGAAGAACTTGCCAGGACGTCTAGCCAAATACGACCGAAGTACCTATCGGTCTTACACAAATCTCTTAAGACATATAACTGAGATTGGATCTCAGCAAAGCTAAACTGATTAATCACTCCAATCTGACTTAAGGCATCCGCAACACTATTAGAAGTACCCTTCTGGTACTCAATATCATAATGAAATTCCTGGAGCATTTCTGACCATCTGGCCTTACGACCCCTAAGGTCGACCGCATCATTAATATACTTTAACGCTTGATGGTCAGTAACTATGGTAAACTGGGAGCCATAAAAATAATGTCTCCAAACTTTTGTCATGTTGATTTGGAGTGGGGGTCCTCCTATTGGGAAGGCGCACTATTTTCCCTCCAAATCCTATTCCCTCCCTGTTTTGAATCCTCTATTTGATTTAGGTAGAGGGTACATATAGGGCAGCATTGTATTCATTTATTCAGTTTATGATGATTGCTCTTCTTTAGCCTCCTTAAGCATTCTCTCTTCTTATTTCTAGCTTAGTGAATCTTAGCTTGTAACTTGGTATCAGAGCACTTTCCTGCAGGTTTGGTGGTTGCTGTCCAACGCCCTACCACCCATCACTTTCATCGATTTTCTCCGTCATTTTTTTGCAGATTGGTGGTGGCTGTCCAGCGCCCTACTACCCATCACATTCGTCGATTTTTTTCGGCAGATTTTCATTGTTTTTGCAAATTTGGTAGGTGCTGTCCAGCGCCCTACTACCTCATCATTTTCGGCACTTTTCGTCACCAATTTGCTGTCCATTTTTTATATTGATTGAAGGCTGTCCAGCGCCCTACATCACCATTATTTTCAGCTATTTTACTCATCATTTTTCAGATTCGGTAGCTGCTGCCCAGCGCCTTACTACCGTCAAATTTTCAGCGGTTCTCTTCACTGACTTGCTGTCCGTTTCGACTATTGATTGGAGGCTGATCGGCGCCTTACTTCAGCACCTTTTCCAGCCTATTTTTTTTCAGCATATTGTGAATCTTGGTAGTTGTTGCCCAGCGCCCTATTATCTCACCATTCTCGACGGATTTCTCCATCGACTTGCTGCTCATTTTGCTGATTATTTGTCGGCTGTCTAGCGCCCTCTTTCAGCACTTTTTTCAGCTTATTTGGCGCGAGTTGAGGATTCAATTTGGTGGCTGGTTGGCGCATCTATTCTGTCATATCTTCAGCTTTTACCTCTCTTTGTTGGCACTACTGATTGGACGCTGATCAGCACCCACCTAGGTATTGCTTTCCCGGTAACCAACTGTAACCAAATAGAACGAGGACCAGGACGCCCAGCCCAAGTAGCATAAGCAAGCTGTGCATGGCAAGCGGCGGAAGCAGGATCTTCAGGAAGCGGGTCAGCCGGCTCATCAACAGAATGTGGGTCAGGAGTATCAAGAATCTGGATATAAACATCAGAATCATCAGGAGGACTGTCGGCAATCACGGGCTAGATGATCTGGACTCTTACAACGATAACAAAGGCACTTCTGCTGAATCTCAGTCAACTCTGCGGCTGAATAACGTCGAACAAAGGCAGGATGGGGTGTAGGAGCGCGAGGAGGAACGGTAGTAGAAGAAGCCAAAGTAGGAGAAGCAGTGGAATGAGAACAATAAAACGAGAAAAGTGGATAACTCAGGATACTTATGTTGCAAGGTAGTAGCCAAGGAGATAGCATCTGAGAAAGTAGGAGGCCGAAAAGATGAGACATCATATCGTGTAAGACCGGCAATAAAATGTGAAATAAGCGTTGTAGGATGAAGATCAGTAAAAAGGTAGGAAAGCTCAGTAAACTGATCAGTATAAGCAGTCAAATTACTAGTATGGCGAAGGCTACAAGACAGATCACGTTGGCGAACCAACCACTGTGGGTCAATCATAGCCATACGAAGATCATGACGAAAAGTAGGCCATATATATAACCCCTCACGAGTAGGCTCAGAGTGATAGACACGCCACCAAGTCTGAGCTCGACCATCAAATGTAATGCAGCCAACTGCACTTTCTGGTTGTCAGTCTTGGGATACATAAGAAAATAGGTCTCTAATTTAGAGAACCAATTTTCCAAGATATTTCCGTCAGACGAACCAGAATAAGTAGTAAGCTGGATGCGATCACAAAAATCACAAGCAAGATGGGGCTCATGATTACCTGAAAAAGTAGGAGAAGGAAATCCTGGTGGTGCGGAGGGAAATCCAGGTGGTGGTACAGAAGACCCGAAAGGAGACCCATAAGAACTAGCACTATATGAAGGGAGACCAAACGTACTACCAAAAGCACCTCCTGAAGATGGAGATGGAGCAAGAGCAAGCGTACTCAAAATAGGAAATAAAGGTGCTTTACTAGGACGATGAAGAATGTCTGGGGGGGTGGTATCCCTCGTGGTAGGATAGTCTCAAGGCTAGAAAGAACACGATCAATACGACTCTCAAGATGATCCATGCGGGCATCAATATGTGTAAAACGATCATCTAAAGAGCTCAGCGGCGGGTCTTCTGATGAAGAAGTCGCCATAGGGACTAAGGAAGAGACAAAACTTGAGGGAGAGGACGTTTGTCGTCACCCCAACTTAGTTTAACTTCCAAAATCACCAAAAATGGCACAAAAACAGCCAATCAAGATGGATAATAATCAGAAAATAAGGGGCTGAGAAAGTAGAATAATGGACAGCAAATGTGCAAGGCCAATAAGTAAAAGGGTGTGAGGCAGCAAAATGACAAATATGAGAGGGAAATAGGGGCTTGGAAAAGAGCTGTATGTGTGCAAAAAGACAGCAAGTAGGTGCAAAAAAAAGGAAGTGCAAATGGGCACAGTTTATGCGTAGCCTGCCAAAGGCTCAAGGTGCAGCTCTTCTTATCATTCAGAGTACATCAGTTGCTGCTCCTCCTGCTCCATCCATGGGTCCTCTTCCTCAGGTGATTTCTGACTTATTGCATCAGTATTCTACTGTCTTTTCAGAACCTACATCTCTGCCACCATTACGAGATGTCACCCACCATATTGATCTTATTCCCAGTGCTACCCCACCCTCTCGTGCTCCATATCGTATGTCTAAAGTTGAACGTGATGAGGTTCAGCTCCAGATTGCTTCCCTTTTACGTCGGGGGCCTCATTGTTCCTAGCCATAGTCCCTTTAGTGCTCTTGTCCTCCTTGTTGCCAGAAAAAAATGGAACCAAACGCCTTTGCATTGACTATCGTGCCTTGAACAAGCTTACTATTCGTAATCAGTATCCTATACCTCACATGGATGACCTTTTTGATCAGCTTGGCACTTCTTCCATCTTTTCCAAAATTGACCTACATTCTGGATACTACCAAATTAGGATGCGTCCTTCTGATAAGCATAAGAGTGCATTTGGTACCCATTTAGGTTTGTATGAGTTTCGTGTTCTTCCATTTGGTGTTCAGAATGGTCCACCCACATTTCAGAATGCTATGAATAATATTTTACGTCCTCTTCTAGGTGTTTGTGTATTAGTTTATTTTGATGACATTCTTGTTTTTAGTACTTTGTCTGATCATGTGAAACATCTATCATCTATGTTTGAGTTACTTGTTCAGCATCAAATGTTCGCCAAATTGTCCAAATCTTCTTTTGTCATGGCTGAAATCGAATTTTTGGGTTTTCTTATTTGTGGTGGACATATTCGTCTTGATCCTCGGAAAGTTCCAGCTATTGAGAATTGGCCTGTCCCAACCAATGTTTATTCTATTCGTATGTTTATAGGTATGGCTACCCATCTACGTCGTCCTGTTAAGTATTTTGCCATTGTGGCTGCTCCGCTTCATTCGTTAATAAGAAGTCTCATACCTTTGTTTGGACTCCTGAGTGTCAAACTGCTTTTGATGCTTTACGTCATGCCAGTGTTTCTGCTATCATTTTCGTACCCTTTCGTCCTCTCGGAAGTTTTAGGTTTATACTATTGTTGATGATCGTTTATACCACTATGGTGCATTATGTATTCCCAGTTCTCTTTCCATTCGTCCTCAGTTGTTGTCTGATGCTCATGCTTCCCTTTGCTTTTCAGAAGTCTTATGCATGTCTTAAGGACAATTTCTATTGGCCATCCATGAAGTCTGAGCTAGCCCATCTTATTCATGATTGTCCTTTTTTGTGCCCGTAATAAATATTCCCGTGCTAAGTCCGCTAGTTTGCTCCAGAGTTGGCCCATTCCTCATCGCCAGTGGACAAATATTTCTATGGACTTTATCCTTGGTCTTCCTCATACCCGCCGTGGTCATGACTCTTGTATGGTGGTGATAGATCGGTTCTCGAAACAGGCACACTTTATACCGGTCCGTAGTACTGGATGTACAGCTTCTGATGGGTACTGCTTATCACTCTACTGCTGATGGGCAGACTGAGGTCCTTAATCGGATCCTTGAGGATTATCTTCGACATTTTGTTTCTCCTTCAGGGAAGGATTGGGATCAGCATTTATGTTTGGTAGAGTATAGATATAATAGCTCTGTTAGTACCAAGCACTGAAGTTTCACCTTTCTTATTGGCTCATGGGTATGCTCCACTTTTGCCAGGGGTGCCTCTTCTCCTGATGATACACCAGTTACCATTGCCTCTTTTTTATCCGGTGCTCGCGAGCTTATTGCTAGGGCTACTACTCACTTACAGCTCAGCAACACTATCAGACTTCTGTTGATCGTCATCGCCGTCATGTTGAGTTTCAGGTTGGTGATATGGTTTACCTCGGTTACGCTTTGCACGTCATCACTTTGTTCAAGTCACGCTTCTACTGAGAAGCTTGCACCACACTATTGTGGGCCTTACTATATCTTGGATCGCCTCAGCCCTGTTACATACAGGTTATAGTTGCGTGATTTTACACGAGCCTGTGATATATTTTATATTAGCCTTTTACGAGCTGCCATTGAAGATGCTCCTCGCGATCTCACAATTCCTACAGAGCCAGAGCTGTTCCCTTTTTTGCCAGTTGCCATCCATCATGTTCGCCTTCAGCATAGTCGACGTCGCAAGCAGGTTCAGTTTTTGGTACAGTGGGATGGTCGTCCTCTTGAGGAGGCCACTTGGGAGCCTAGTGATGTCTTTTATCATACACCATTATTGGCAGATCAGGCTCGAGCCCTCATGGCTTTAGTTCTTTCCTCTACTACAAATGTCATTGCAGATGTTCCCTCTACTTCATGATTCGGCTAGCTATGACTATTCTTTTTTTTGTTTTGTTCTAGTATTTGCTTAGTACTTGCTTTACACAGTTATGAATACTTTTGGGGTATCTGTTGTGACAACTTATGTCCTCTCCATCAGTATTTCCATTAGTTCGTGATTTTTCAGTATTTAGCATGCTTATATTATTGTTTTAGATAGTCATCATGCTTGCTAGCCGATGGAGGGCTTTGTTTTTCTACAAGGGAGAGTTATGGACTTGGCTCATTACATTCGCCGCGTCCATTCTTTTATTCGTTATTATGCATAAGCAGGCCTAAGGGCCCTTTTTATTCATATACTGGCCTTGGGCCCTATTTGGTCATATTTTTAGGACTTGGTCACGTTGATTTGGAGTGGGGGTCCTCCTATTGAAAAGGTGCACTATTTTCCCTCCAAATTCTATTCCCTCCCTTTTTTGAATCCTCTATTTGATTCAGGGAGAGTGTATATATAGGGCAGCATTGTATTCCCTTTATTCAGTTTATGATTGCTCCTCTTTAGCCTCCTTAAGCATTCTCTCTCTTGCTTTCTAGCTTTAAGTCCTGCTTTCTAGCATAGCGCTAGTGAATCTTAAC